>JAWNNM010001921.1:0-190269 GCA_035044965.1 Lordiphosa andalusiaca | reverse complement strand
ATTTATTATCCGATCTTTATGAAAATTTGTGAGATTGTACATATTGGCCACGTGCACTATACTGCAAAATCTGAGCTCGATAACTTACAGATAGCTTTTGGGGGCTGAAGCCCCCCCCCCCCCCCCCCCCCCCCCTTTTTAACGTAATAACAAAATTTATAGCATTTAAAATCAATTGTTTTTATAAACCTGACCTCGAGCCGGCTAACATCCTACATTTAAAATCAACTTTTTTAGTAGGATAAAATTTTGGTATAATCAAAAAGTGCGGGCATTTAATTTCCAAATGCTGGCACTTTACAATTTTAATATTTGATTTTACCAATTTATACGTGAAATCTATATTTATAAAATTTTAAATCAGAAGTGAGGGCCTATGATTTCAAAGTTGTGACACTTTTGTTAAAGCAACAGCTTTTATTTTTGATTTTACCCATTTAAGCGTAAAACAAAATGTTTAAAACAGGGTTCGAATTGCACGCTAGATATTAGCAAGAGTCTAAAATTTTGACTTAAAACTGAATTTTCATTTAGTTAATATATTATATGTAAATCGACCAAAACTATAAACTTGACTTTAAAATCAAATCATAAAAACTAAAAATGAATTAGTTTTTCCGATGTGTTCCACAAATCTCTAGCTGACTGAAAAAACAGCTGACTGGAACTAGTAGAATAAATGTACGCTTACAATTTTTTTAGTTTTCAACAAAATGCTTAAAGAGTATCATTTGAGATGCGCTGAATTATATGGACAACCCTGTTTATGTAGATGTGTGGGGAAGTTATAACTGCTAGTATTTATAAGTTTAATATACAAATATAAATAGTCAGCGCCTGCATTGAATGCTGTGGAAATTGCAAAGAGAAGGAGTTTGACGATAGAAAAACTCCCAGTGGAAACCTTAGAAATGCGTACAATCTTCTTTCGATATCTAATACGTAAAATTTTTAATAATTGAACATATTAAAAATGCTTTCTTACATTTTTCACAGCTGATCACTATCTTCTTCTTCTTAGTTTGACATTCCCAGAAACTAAAACTTATCGATAGGTTTTTTTCGATACTTCATTGAATTGCCGTCTTAAATCATACTTTAATAAAATGCTTATTTATCCATATAATCTTGTTCTAATTATACTTAATTTTAGCGTAAAAAGTATAAACTTTGAAAAGAAAATGAATACTAATACTAATTTTGAATAAGGTAGCAGGTTTGCTAAGTGTTGCTTTATGCTGCTCGCTCACTTAAGCGATGTTTTGCTTGAATATATATATCTTGAATAATATTATGCAATTCGATTAGTTAAGCATTCAAGTTAGGATCCTCATTATTTTATTTGACTCAAAACTCTTTGTTTGCAAAAAACTGTCCAATTGTCGCCACAAAAATTGCAACATTTGAAAACCAACAAAAGAGGTTTCAAGCACAGACAATTGCTTTTGGGTTGCTAGAGGTTTGTAGAACACGCCCGTCTATAAAATATGATTTTTTCAACCAGGCTTAAAAATATGAACAAAATCTCAACAAAATTATTGGCACTAGTCGATTCGTTACATTTGACTTTTGACTTTTAAGTTGTTTCAGTTGACTTGACTTCACTTGACTATCAAGAAAAAAGTGTTGCCTACATTAGGGATGATAATTTTGTTACATTCATCTTCAACACTTTTTTCTAGTCCTGACCAACAACTGGGGGGTGCTCTTATCAGCTCAACTGTTTCGCTTATAACTCCGGTGTTTTTTGTCCGATCTGATTGTACTTTTCAGAATAGATAGATATTGGGCCTAGCTTGATGTATACTAAACCACGATGCTCTAACTTATTGTTAGTGGATTGTTTTGTTGTGGTTCTGACGGAATTTTAAGTCTGGGATGTCAGGAGGAGGTCTTGGTTTTTTGGTGACAAAAGGGGGACGGGTGGAATTTTCCAAATCAGAAACAAACTTGATCTGCGTACACCAAAGGTCAACTTTGATGCAAAAATTTGTGGCTCTATCTCTTATAGTCTCTGAGATCGACGCGTTCACACAGACAGACGGACGGACGGACAGACGGACATGGCTATATCGACTCGGCTGTTGACGCTGATCAAGAATATATTATATATACTTTATAGGTTCGGAAATTTTTCCTTCTCCCTGTTACATACATTTGCACAACTTCATGATCCCCCTTTTCCCATTTTCAATGGGAACAGGGTCTAAAAATAAATAAATGAAAACAAATGAACAGGGTATTTTGTGGTCGGGAAACTCGACTGCAGCGCCCTTACTTGTTCTATCTAATTGGAACGAAATTTCCATTGAAAACAAACAAGTTTTTCTCACTAAGACTACTTTTTAGAAACTACTTTTCTATGACAGCTATGCTATTTAGATGTCCGAATTCAACAAAACTTAATCTCAAAATGTTGTCACTTTTGTTGAATCAACTACTTTCAATTTTTATTTTACCTATTTAAACATAAAAACAAAAATTTCAACATTTAAACATTTCTGATTTGAATAAGCAGACACCTTTGCATTTTATACACTGTACCGTAGGTATATAGATTATTATAAGTTTGTGCAAAAGTATGTAACGTCCAGAAGGAAACATATCCGACCCCAAAAAGTCTTTATATATTCTTGATCAGCATCAACAGCCTAGTCGATATAGCCATGTGCGTCTGTCTGTCCGTTTGAACGCACAGATCTCAGAGCTAATACAAGATAGGGGTTTCACGTGTATGGGACAAAAATTTCTCATATCTGCAGGCAGGTTAAGTCTATTTTTAATTTTGGCCACGCCCCCTCCCGCCCGTGTCCGTCACGCAGCCCAAACATAAAGAGACAGGAATCTGAATTTTTTACAGGAGTTTTGACTTATGCCGAAAGTGGGTACTAAGACGGGGTGTTGGAAAATTCCACCCGGAATAGCCGGAAAAACGTCGGAAAAGTTTGTATGGGAAAATATATTTTTTCATCCGATTGAACTGAAACTCGGTTTGAAAGCATGGCATGTGAAATAATTGGACACGTGTTTCCCCGATTTTGGAAAATTGCCGGAAAATTCGATATGCAAAAATTTATTTTTCGCCCGATTGGCTTTATAACGATACACAGACAAAAAAGGATTTTTAACATTTCCATCTTTGAGCAAAAATTGTTGAAATAACCTGTTTTTATTTTTGATTTTTACTTATTTCAACTACTTTAGTCATTGGGCGCTTTCAGCAGATAAATCCGATTTACGATTCTGATTTTCGATTTGCGATTGCTAATGATTCTCTGCTGAGTGTCACTGATTGCTAAGTTAGGATATTTTCTGGCTTAAGTACATTTTGTCAACTCAATTAATGCAGAATTTTAAAGGGCGTTTAACGCTGTCGGTTTGTTAGTTAATTTTTACTTTTGGGGCAAATAGTTGGACGAGCAATCAATAAACTGTCACCATTGATTTTGTATGATTCCATCTCAGCAAACATGATTGTCATATTTACCAATCGCAATCGGCAATCATTGAATTCAGCAGGTAAAATCGGTCATCGTAAATCAGTAATCGTAAATCGGATTTGTCCTGCTGAAAACGCCCATTGCTTTTTAATTTCATATACACTCAGAGAAAAAATCAAGAAGATCGTTATTGATATCAAGAAGATTTGATGTCAAAAGTACGGTAGGAACGAAAATTCTTGGATCCAAGAAGAAAATATTGAAACCAAGCACGAAAAATCTTTGTTTTGAATTTAGTCTTCTTGATATCAAGCATAAATAGTCTTGGATCCAAGAAAAAATCTTCTGGGATGCAAGCATAAATATTCTCGACTTTAAGAACAGTTATTCTTGGTTGCAAAAATAATAAAGTTTGAGTTCCAAGAGTAGTTAGTTCTCTTCTTGGAAGGCTTGGCGCAGTGGCACGGAAGACACATCGAAAAACACACACCCTCCTTGTTGTTTAGTTGTGATGAATTTTTAAAAGCCATTAAAAAATTGTATTTTGTATTTACCTCAACTGGGACTTGAACCCAGGGCCCCGAAGACTGCAAAGCACTCACTGACACCGACATCTCAACCGACACCGCCACAACGCGCTATGCCAAATCAACGACAAATTCTCAGTATAAATTGTAGGCAACAGCCATCGGCAATGCTTAGAGCGAGAGACAGAATTATTCTCATTTGCTGTTTGCTCTCTCCGCTCGTGGCTCCCTGCACTTCCCTTGCCATCAAGCTCGAAGTCAAGAACGTTTGTTTGCTTGTATTCGAGCAGATTTCGTCTTAAAAAAATCAAGAAGAAAAATTCTAAATTGAAGCAGAAATCGTTCTTGCCGATTCGTGCTACATTTCTCTGGGTGTACTTTTGATTCGAAAAGTAGTAAATTCAACAATGCCGCGGGCCTTTGATTTCAAAATGCTGACACTTTTTTGATTTTATCAATGTAAACGTAAAATCAATATTTGTAACATTTAAAATCAACAGTGCGAGTTTTTAATTTCAAAGAGTAGACACCTTTGTTTTTTTAACGTAGTAAAATCAACAATGCCGCTTCTGATTTCGCATTAAAATCATAAATGTTGCACTTTAAAATCAAAAGTGCGGGCATTTAATTTCACAATGCTGTCACTTTTTTGAAACAACAACTTTCATTTTTGTTTTTACCCATTTAAAAGTAAAAACCATCAGGCCTGTTCTTATTTGGAATCAAAAAGTAAAACGATTGCAATTCCGAATGGTTTTCATATTTGCTGTTCCCGTTTCCGAGTGAAATAGAAAACTATTTCATTTTGGAATGATTGTTCGAATCGTTTTCGATCTATGCCAATAGCAAATATCTGTCGAAAGAAACATATGTTTTCAATTGCCTGCCAAAAAAGTTTTCCATGAAATCAAATATATAATATTAACAGTTGTGTAAAATGAAAGCGGTAATGTTAATTGCTTGTGCCGAGGTCCGTAGAAAACGCAAAATTAAAGAAAGCAAAAGAAGCAGTCCCTTGTTTTTTATCGAAAGGGTTATTTTAGCATAAACCCAATGGTGGTAAGCACTATTCAGACATTCTCAATAGATTCAAAAATTGACTTTCATATATTACTTTAAAGATTTGCAACTATAATATGGAACTATTGGCAATAGATGCCAGTCATCTTGGATCAAGACATGATTCTTTTGACAACAGTTATGCTAAGAAGTTTTATGGAAACCTTTTTAATGAAAACTCTTGGATTCTGGCTGATTCGGGATATGCATTAGAGAAATTTATACTAACACCGTACAGAACTCCACAACCTGGATCTATGGAACACATCTTCAATAAAAGGCAAGCCGCGGCGCGCAATATTGTTGAGCGCACAATTGGCTTGCTTAAGTCTCGGTTTCGGTGCTTGCAGGGCACTCTGCAAGTTTTCTGCACAAATTATAAACGGTTGCTGCGCGTTGCATACTATATGCCGCAGGCGAGACGGCGCTTTCCAAGCTGTTCTTCATTCTGACTGTTATTGTCTGAGATTGAAATCCTGTCGGGATCGACTGCGTCTTGGTCACATATTTCAACTACGTCGATCGAAGCATCGCTTGCTGGCTCTGCTTTGAGACGCACCTCAGCACCCGCAATTCCACCTACCACTTTGTAAATGCCATACAATAGAGCAATGGACTCCTCTGCGGTCGAAATTGTTTGCTGCGAATATGGACCGCCGCTAGTTACCAAAGTTTCCATTCGATTAGCTGGCAGTTTTTCTTTATTGCTGCTTTCCAGTCCATCCAAGACTACAAAGAATATAAGTATTTAGCTTTATGTATTTTCAAATACATACTTTTTCCATTCTATGGTTGATTTAAAAGGGGGTCCAACAGCATTAAGGCACTTCGCCAGCTTTGCCCACTTGGCGTCCACTTGCACTCTGTCCCCTGTACAAAATCCTCTTGCCAAGTCTTCGTTCTTCTTCATGAACTCTAGCATTATGTGTTACTGCTGAAGATTTTTGTGCTTTCCCCTAGAACAGACTATTATTTAAATATATAATATTTCAAAAAAAAACAAAAAGGTTCCATACTTACATTGCTAGTTTTTATTGTTTAGCCAGCTGATCGTGCAGTTGATACAGATAACAATGGTCGTAGCTATCGACATTAGAGTTACCAACTCTTCCGCAAGTAAAGTTATCAATCTCATTTTTTTAATCATCTCGTTACTATAATTTAGGATGAATCTTTATTAAGCACTTATTATTAAATTTCTTAATTAATTTTCACTTAATATGCAATTTTTCGGAAACGGGAACAGCTACCAATCGAAAACGGGAACAGTCTGTATAACTAATAGGACGATTATAATTACTTCTTCTGTTTGCCCGGCGGCTTATTCCCAGTCTGAAAATCAATTCTTCTGTTTTCGTAATTCGATTCTCTGTTACGTCAACCTCCGTTCTGCGGGTATAGGTATGGATATTCTATTATGATAATTTGATTGTAAATTGTATTGTAACTTGCAATTGGTTCGTTCTTCTGCTTGTTCTCTTGAAAATAAATATTTCTTTCTTTGATCGCCCAGTCGAAGGCTTCTTTAAGTGAACTTGGCCGCATTGATCTAACTGTTGCCCCTGAAGATTCTCTTAAGCCCGTTAGGAGTTCTTTAAGCATGTTTTCGAATATAGTTATTGTTTGGCCTTTATGGCTATTGGTTCCGTTTCTCGACCTTCTGTCAAAATAATTAGTGCTATTTTAATTTTGGACACCTGTTCATAAAAGCAAGAAACCGACGTAAAGTCTCTTTTATCTCATTCTAATCTAAGCCGATACCTGTTGAATTCAGAACATCATATGCCTTCCCTTCTATCTTATTACGGATCGCCCTTAAGAGAAGATTTCCTTAGGGTGTACTGTCTTGAATCGAATAGTTTAATGGAAGTTATATGTAATTTATTCTGTTTTAATGCATTTGAGTTTGTAATCAGGGATGCAAACCACTCGAAAATAAGTACTGGTTCGGTTCAATGGTTCGCACAGTTTCTAAACCGCCGGTTCGGTTACATTATTAAATATGATTTCGGTGAATTTCGACCATTTTTGAAATTTGATTCCTACAATCCATTTGAATATCTTTAAAATCCTTAAAGCAATCTGCAAAGATTATTATGTCGGATTCCCAGGACTCGTCCATCAGTTCCTTGAGGAATGCCCTTATTTATTGGCAGATTAAGATTGAATTAAGGTTAAGAAGTACCACAGAAAATTGAATTAAGGTTAAGAAGTACCACAGAAAATTTAAAATAAGGTCTAATGAAAAGACAAATTTAGATTGATGACAGGTAAATTAAGAGATCGGCGGGAAATTGCAAAAGTTATATCGATCCTTAAAAGTTATATCGATCCGACAACGCTAAAATGCAGAGGGTCGAACGAAATGTTTGAAAATTATCTTCGGGAAACGATTCAAATTTCCTAATTAATCAAAATCATTGGCTAGAGGAAAGCAATTCCCGTTAAAACTTGTCAGAGAACTGAACCGAACCGAACCGTTTTTATTTGTGGTTTTCGGTTCGGTTCAGAAATTTTGAAAGGAAGCCGGTTCGGTTTGCGGTTCGGTTCTGTAAAATAAATTATAATTACTGACTAAACTTTCATTTTACATTTTTTTGTTTTTTTTTTTATCAACATAGGTATGCTGAATTCAAGCAAGGCCATTATTTACTTCAATGTCAAGGCCTAGAAAACCACAGTCATCACATTATTATACCCTGTTCCCATTGAAAATGGGAAAACGGGGATCATGAAGTTGTGCGAATGTATGTAACAGGGAGAAGGAAAAATTTCCGTCTGTCCGTTTGTCTGTATGAACGCGTCGATCTCCGAGACTATAAGAGATAGAGCCACAAATTATTGCATGAAGATTGATGAAGTTTGTTTCAGATTTGGAAAATTCCCCCCCGTTCCCCTTTTATCGCTAAAATACCGTTACAGCCTAGACCTAAAATCAGTCAGATCCACAATATTCAAGTTAGTGTTTGTTTTCAAGTTTCGTGGGTTAGTATACATCAAGCTAGGCCCAATATCTATCTATTCTGAAAAGAACAATCAGATCGGACTAAAAACACTGGAGTTATAAGCGAATCAATTGAGCCTGACGTTAGTTAGGTTTAAAGCCGCTGAAATTACTAAATAATGTAGCCTACTTCCAGGATGCGCCTTTAATAGCAGTTACAAAAACAAAAATTCAAAAACAAATGAATGAAAACAAATGAACAGTGTATTTTGTAGTCGGGGCACTCGACAGCAGCGCCCTTACTTGTTTTTGAACAGATTATGATTTGCTCTCATAGATTAATTCCTTCTATATAACTTAGAAATGTTACTCTTAATGTATTATTGTTTTAATTTTTTTTTGCTCTCGTGCATTTATATTTCTTTGTAAGCGTTTAGTTTTGTTTTCTTTTTTCCTTTTTTATACCCTTGCAGAGGGTATATTGAAATTGTCCAGATGTTTGTAAAGCATAGAAGGAAGCATTTCCGACCACATATAGGATATATATTCTTGATCAGCATGACGAGCTGAGTCGATATAGCCATGTCCATCTATACGTCTCTCCGTCCGTCTGTTTGTATGCGATTTCCTCCGTCAGTTTGAAAGCTATCGCGAGCATACTTTGCACGAAGTCTTGTAGTACAAATAAGATGCACAAGTTTCAAAACCATCGGATGACTATAGCATATAGCTGCCATAGGAATGAGCCGTCGAAAACAAGATTTAGTGAGAAAAAGTTTTTGGTTTCAAAGCAAACGCCTCCAATCTTTGATTTTCTAAGTTTCTCATGATTCCACTAAGTTTGGTCGAAATCTAACATCTTTATAGTATAGCTGTCGTAAAAATGAAGAGTCAGAAAAGTAGTTTTTGTGTAAAAAATTTGGTTGTTTTTAGTGGAAATGTCCCTCAAATTATTTATAAATACTTGCTGCAAGGAAATTCAAACCTCGGCCAAGCCGAAGTTAACTTTCCTCTATTTTTTAACTTTTCTGTTGTTAAATACAATTTTTGGAGCACGAACTGGTCGCAGATATATGTTGGATATCAACTAGCCAACTCATAGGGCCGACTTCACATCTTCTTCATAGCTGCTGTCAGAAAAACATAGATTTTGCTCTGTTATTTGTAGGTTTATGTGACAGATAACTCTTTGAAGGAGATTAGAAATCGGCCAATAGTCAAGAAACGACATTTCCTTACCAGTGTTGGTAATTTTGATAGATTTATGACAGCTTAAAATTTGGGCGACACTTATTAGTGTTTCTTTTTTATACCCTTGCAAAGGGTATTATAATTTTGCCCAGAAGTTTGCAACGCATTGAAATATTCATTTCCGACCCCATAAACCATTTATATTATATTATTGATCAGGGTGACGAGCTGAGTCGTTTGAGCTTTGTCCGTCCGTCTGTCCGTCAGTCCGCCTGTCCGTCCGTCCGTCCGTCCGTCTGGCCGTCTATCTGTCTGCTACTACGCGAACTAGTCTCTCAGTTTTGAAGCTTTCGAGCTGAAATTTTGCACAGAGTCTCCTTTTTGCTGCACACTACTAATATGTCGGAGCCGACAGGATCGGATAGGAATACTCGGTCGGAAAATCAGTTTTAGTGAGAAAAACTTTTTTTTTTTGCAATGGAAACGTCTCAAACCTTTGTAATCGTAGGTTTAATATGTTTTTTTTATAATTCTACCAAGTTTTATTAAAATCGGACAGCTATACTGAAAAACAGTTTTAATTAGAAAAACTTTATTGTTTTTAATGGTAGCATCCTGCAATTATGTATTTGTTTGTTTCACATGATATTACAAATTTTTGGCCAAGTCGGATATATCGTATATATCGACTATATCGTATAGCTCCCATACGAACGATCGTTCGGAGAATGGGAAAAATTGTATTTTTGAAAATATTTAATCGAGCATTTGCAAGGGTATAAAAACTTTGGCACAGCCGAAGTTAGCTTAGCTTTCTCGTTTTTGTCATAACTTAGAATGAGGTACTCACACATGTGTGCAAATGTAACTAACCAAATCCAAATAGTCTGAAGCGGCTGTATTATACCCTCACAGCTTCATGTCCACTACAAGTATACACCCAGAGAAATGTAGCACGAATCGGCAAGCACGATTTCTGCTTCAATTTAGAATTTTTCTTCTTGATTTTTTTAAGACGAAATCTGCTCTAATACAAGCAGACAAACGTTCTTGACTTCGAGCTTGATGGCAAGGGAAGTGCGTGCGGAGAGAGCAAATGAGAATAATTCTCTCTCTCTCGCTCTAAGCATTGCCGATGGCTGTTGCCTACAATTTATACTGAGAATTTGTCGTTGATTTGGCATACGCTTTGTGGCGGTGTCGGTTGAGATGTCGGTGTCAGTGAGTGCTTTGCAGTCTTCGGGGCCCTTCAAGTCCCAGTTGGGGTAAGTACAAAATAAAATTATTTAATGGCTTTTAAAAATTCATCACAAATAAACAACAAGGACGGTGTGTGTCTTGCGATGTGTCTTCCGTGCCACTGCGCCAAGTCTTCCAAGAAGAACTAACTACTCTTGGAACTCAAACTTTTTATACCCCTTACTCGTAGAGTAAAAAGGGTATACTAAAGTCGTGCAAATGTATGTAACAGGCTGAAGGAAGCATCTCCGAAATCACAAAGTATATTTATTCTTCATCAGCATAAATAGCCCAGTCGATATAGCCCCGTCCGTCTGTCCTCCATCTCAGAGACTAGAAGAGCTAGAGCAACCAAATTTTAGATGTAAGCTAGTATTGTCTGTAGGCAGATCAAGTTTGTTTCAAATAATGGTAACGCCCCCTCCCGTCCCCGAAATAAAAAATTTTGAATAAATCCTACAATTTGAAAGCTATCGAGCTACAATCTCACAAATTTTCATAAAGATCGGATAATAAATGGCAGAGTTAAAAAAAACGTTGCATACTTATCTGAGCCGCATGAGGTTATTAAACACTAATTGCCTTGAGTAACGGGTATTTCGAAGTCGGGCAGGGCCGACTTTAACTTACGCTCTCGATTATTTTTGCAACCAAGACGAACCGATCTTAAAGTCTAGAATATTTATGCTTTCATCCCAAAAGATTTTTTCTTGGATCCAAGACTTGTTATGCTTGATATCAAGAAGACTAAGTTCAAAACCAAGATTTTTCGTGCTTGAAAATTCGAGCATGGTTTTTAGTATTTTCTTCTTGGATCCAAGAATTTTCGTTCTTACCGTACTTTTGACATCAAATCTTCTTGATTTCAAGAATGATCTTCTTGATTTTTTCTCTGAGTGTAGATATCAAGAAATGCTTGTGAGTTCTTTCTAATGTTTTCCTTCATAGTCTCACATTTTTCTGGTTACTTGTTCACATATGTAAAATATTATTATTAAATATTATTAAAAATCCCCAATTTGTGTCCTTATAGCAGTCTCCGAGGTTACAAGTTCGCTTGTCAATAGTTCCGGCTACTCCAACTCTTGGTCGAGAGCGTCCATTTTGGATGTGTTTAATTAATTTTAAGATTTTATATGATTTTTTTGGTATGTATGACGTTATAACTATGTAGTCTGGATCTAGTACAACCCAGAATTGATTGCAGCTATCTCAAACGTAGCTGTTCATCTCGCTCCCTTCGACTTGCAGGGTTTTCAGATTTCTCGATCGATTTTCAGGTGTTTCCTTCGACTTGCAGGGGAAGACACCTATTCTCCGCTTTCAGGTAGGTCATTATCTCAACTTAGGGTTGGTGCATCTGAGCTATTAATGCTGCCTTTGTAACTACAGGATGCATTCGAAGTAATGCATCTATGTA
This sequence comes from Lordiphosa andalusiaca, assembly GCA_035044965.1. NCBI lineage: Eukaryota > Metazoa > Arthropoda > Insecta > Diptera > Drosophilidae > Lordiphosa > Lordiphosa andalusiaca. The sequence goes on along the minus strand of JAWNNM010001921.1, from coordinate 178,449 downwards.
TGGTGTGGCATCGGTGTTAGTACATCGGTGCTAGAGCATCTGCGGTGGCGGTAACTCATGCGCCTCAGATATTATTCCACTTTTATTATTGCTGGGCCAGGAGGAGGCGTGGCCAAAATTTGAAACCAACTTGATCTGCGTGCAGGCAATACTAGTCTACATTTAATAATTGGTGGCTCTAGCTCTTCTAGTCTCTGAGATCTAGGTGTTCATTCAGACAGACGGACATGGCAAAATCGACTCGGGTATTGCTGCTGATCTTTCTTTCTTTCTTTATTGACAGGACATCCTAACGCTACAAGTACATTATACTTATAATTTAAAGCGCTAGTCACAAAAGTTAATAAATTTAGTAATGAAGCATTCATAATCCCTACTTAAATACTATCCTAAGTCTAAACATTCATACATACATAGCAACTTAGACATATATAATTAACATTAACAGCTAGCAAGAAATATTTTATTTATTTATTGATCAAGCATATATATTATATATAGTTTATTTTTACTTACACTTGCACGACTTTACCCAGCGGCGCAGATCGACATTACCTAATGGATTACTCCTTTATTATTTTGCCTTCAGTATGACGAAAATAATCATATACAGTCTGATTTACTTTACCATATGCATGGCCGCATTGAAAGCGGGGTGCGCACAACCTCCATTACTGGTAATAAAATATGTATGCTAGAGCCGACTGCCATCTTATTCCCATTACAATTGCGCATTACTTTTTTTTTACTATTGTAATGTGGATTGTGCGCAGTCTGTTTAGTATCCCTTTATGGAAAAGCAGAAGTTGTAGTTTATTACTTTACCGTCAGGCGTAATTATCATATATTCGACAGGATACATTTAGATGTGCGCCGCTGGGTTATACCCTTCTATCTACAAGTAACGTTTACAAAAACTTATTCATTACATTTTTCGGTGCGGGGTCTAACACACAACCTCTGGCACAGAAAGCAAGCATACTAACCACTGCACCACCATCAACCGATTAATTTCAGATATTCGGACTGCGTTTGAGTACCAAAAATACCGCTCTGGAATTTTCCCAAACGTTGCCAAGCATTTGACAGCGTTCGGTCTTATATTCAAGATAGGGACAATGCTTCCGACAAATACACACAAGGTTCTAGAAAGTTATGTCGGTAACAGAGGATTTACAGTTCGTCATAATGGCGCTGACGCTTTTCCGGGAGTTTTTCGACCTTACGCTCAAATTTTCCAAAATCGCAAAATTGCATCGCAATTTATTTCACTTACCATGCTTACAAACCGAATTTCAAGTCAATCTGATGAAAAATAGATTTGTTCATCTCGAATATTCCGGGATTTTTCCTTGTGGGCAAATTTTCCGAAATCTGGAAATCACGTGTCCAACTATTTCGCGTACTTTGCTTACAACCCGAGTTTCAAGTCAGTCAATTGAAAAATAAAATTTCCCCCATACAAACTTTTCCCACACTTTTCCGGGAATTTTCCGACTTTACGGTCAAATTTTTCAACATCGAAAAATGACATCTCAATGTATATTACTCACTTTCCTTGCAAACCAAATTTCAAGTCAATCGGGGGAAATATAGTTAGTTAGCATGCAGAATTTTCCGGGAAATTTCCGACCTTGCGGTCGAATTTTCCAACATCGGAAAATCACACTGCTACTCAAGGCAGTTAGTGTTTAATAACCTTATGCGGCTCAGATAAGTATGCAACCTTTTTTTTAACTGTGCCATTTATTATCCGATCTTTATGAAAACTTGCGAGATTGTACATATTGGGCACATGCACTATACTGCAAAATCTGTCGATAGCTTACAAATTGTAGGAGATATTCAACATATTTTATTGCGGGGGCGGGAGGGGGCGTGGCCCAAATTTTAAACAAACTTGATCTGCCTACAGACAATACTAACTTACATATAAAATTTGGTTGCTCTACCTCTTCTAGTCTCTGAGATCTAGGTGTTCATACAGACGGACGGACGGACGGACGAACAGACGGACGGACAGACGGACATGGCTATATCGACTCGGCTGTTGATGCTGATGAAGAATATATATACTTAATGATATCGGAGATGTTTATTTGATTTCTAAATGCTGACCCGTATTTTGAACCAACAACTTTAATTTTTGCTTTTACCAATTAAACCGTAAAAACAAAATTTGTAACATCTAAAATCGACAGTGCGGTTTTTTTTATTTTTAAACAAAAGTGCGGGGACTTAATTTCAAAATGTTGTCACTTTAGTTGAAATAACAACTTTCATTTTTGAATTTACCAATTTAAACGTAAAAGCAAAGTTTATGACATTTAAAATCAAAAGTGCTTCCATTTTTGATTTCACCCATTTAATCGTAAAAACAAAATGTGTGAAATTTTGATACCACAGTGCGGGTCTTTGATTTCAAAGATGCAGAGACGAGATATAAGACCAAATATTTAATTAATTATGATTTAGTATTTCTGCAGATTACTAGTCAACCAATAGATCTATTGACTTCAAACTTCATGTCTATACCCTCCAAGATAATAGCTACAATCCCTGATTCAAAGTATTCAAAAATCTCCTGGGGCACTTTTCCCATGTTTATCTGGCTATGCCCTTTGGTCTGTAGGTTGCAAATATGAATTTGTAAATTTACTGCTCTGTTACAGTGGAAAGATCTAATTCGATTAGAAATTTTTTAGAAGCTTTTAGAATATTCTAGGACCATATTGAAGTTGCTGAAAGGTATTAAATGTAATTTAAATTTCTGGAAAGTTCTTGAGTGTCAAAGAAATTTCCAAAACGTAATGATTGTTTTAGAGCTATATAAAATCCCCAAGAATGTTTTTGAAGATTCCAGAAAGAGCTTGAACGTTATAATTAGAATCATCTAGGAGTTCTAGGAAAATGGAAAATATAATAGAAAGTTACTACTAGATATTTTGAGAAGATAAAAAATTAAGAGTATAAACCGAATGAATTACGCTAGCTTCGACTGTGCCAATGTTTTTATACCCTTGTGAGTGCTCACCTAAATATTTTGAAAAATAATTTTTATTGCAACAACGATCCATTTTCCGAGTGAGCTATATTATATAGTCGACCGATTTGGACAGAAACTTGTATAATTATGTGAATGCATGTGAAAGAAACAAATGGTAGGAAGCTACCATTAAAAACAAAATAGTTTTTCTAACTAAGACTGTTTTTCAGACCTATCTTTTGTATGACAAATACCATATAGTTGTCCAATTTTCATCAAACTTAGCAGAATTCTAAATAAGCATAGATATGCTTTGAATACAAAGTTTGGAGCCCTTTCTTCTGTCTGGACATCCTAAAGCTACAAGTACATTATACTTATAATTTAAAGCGCTAGTCACAAAACATGATAAATTTAGTAATGTAGTATTTATAATCTTTACTTAAATACTATCTTAAGTCTAAACATTCATACATACATGGCACCTGAGTTAGACATATGGGCAAATCCTGTGTCACGCACGCTACATTCGAACGCGTTTTGAGAGTGAAATATAAAAAATGTTTGTCTTTTCCAAAGAGTTACCTTCAACTAATACATAGTGTTTAAAGGTATTTAGCGCACTTTCAATTGGCATAAAACATAATGTTGTTTTCGTTGCGAAGTAATTGATCACAAAGTTGTCTCACGTACGCTACAAAAAGTGGAAGTAACTTTGGAGGTGCAAGTGTGTTTTCGATTTATTTTAGCTGATTTTGCGTAATAGAGCATACAATGTATTGTATCCTAAATAAAGATGAATATAAAAGAATTCTAAAAAACCTTATTGGGCGCCAAAAACTCTTGTGGTTTTATGTCAGGGGCCGCGAACGCATTTTCACGCACGCTACATTTTTCCAGTCGCATTTTAAATATATTTATACCCGTTACTCGTAGAGTAAAAAGGGTATACTAAAGTCGTGCAAATGTATGCAACAGGCAGAATGAAGCATCTCCGATATCATAAAGTATATATATTCTTCATCAGCATCAACAGCTGAGTCGATATAGCCATGTCCGTCTGTCCGTCCGTCTGTATAAACACCTAGATCTCAGAGACTAGAAGAGCTAAAGCAACCAAATTTTAGACGTAAACTAGTAATGTCTGTAGGCAGATCAAGATTGTTTCAAACTTTGGCCACGCCCCCTCCCGCCCCCGCAATAAAAAATGTTGAATATCTTGAGCTCAGATTTTCCAGTATGTGGGCAATATGTACAATCTCACAAATTTTCATAAAGATCGGATAATAAATGGCAGAGTTAAAAAAACGTTGCATACTTATCTGAGCCGCATTAGAATATTAAACACTAATTGCCATGAGTAACGGGCATTTTGAAGTCGGGCAGAGCCGACATTAACTTACGCTCTCGTTTTATATGGATATAAAATGAATTTGATTAAAAAATCATTTTATATTATGTTTAGAAACATTGGGCGTTTTCAGCAGACAAATCCAATTTACGATTACCATTGTTTAGGTTTATTAATGAAATTATAAAAGAATTAAAATTCATAATTTAAATTCATGTGTTGATGAGTGTGCCGTTAGACCTGTTTCGAGCACATTTTTCTCATATGATGAAAAATGATAGTTCCTTTGAATTTTGGGAATTCTCTGGATATTAGCCCATCTCTCCTTACATATAAAATATTAATACCAGTGACATGCATTTTTGCCAATTTATAAAATTCATGGGCGTTTTTTGAAGTATAAGGTTTTTAACTTTAACCATCTGGCAAATTTGTCTCTTCAGAACAGCTCCAATTCCGTATACTGCACCCTTTCCGTGAGTTGCAAAAAAATTACACTCAAAGTGGCTCAGATCAAATTCTTCTTTTGAATGCGGTATACTACTCAAATTAAACTTGTTTTTGAATTGACTTGCACAGAAATCAGAAAATATAAATAGCCTCCAAATTTAATTTTTTATTTTAAGTTTCTTAACAATTAACTAAAGGAAGCAATAAACATCATATTTATTGTGTGTCAGTTGATCGCTCGTAATAGCTGATGATCTTGGGTCTTTGTGCAACCAGGCAACACAAGTAAAAATGGTTACTTGAGAGTAACTAAAATAAACAGTGAGGAGCCTATAGTTTTCGCCAAAATTAACTTGAAGTATAGCTTCATCTTTTTCAATAGCCTTTTTTCGGTCTTGAAAGTATTTTTGTTAAGTTCTTTTTACAAAAGAATGCAGTTTGAAGGAAGGTAACAGAGATTCCAATTCTCATACACTCTCATACAATTTTCATTGGCTTCGTCACAACATACATTTTCCAAAAAAACGCCAAAGTTAGATGGGAACGTAGGAAAAATACAAAACAAAGCTCCCACTAAAAATTAAAAATTTGCGTGAAGCTGGCAAACGCACATGTTATGAGGAAGCTTACTAAATAATTCCAGATTTAGTAAGTGAAATTATTTTTTCTGGAAACGTTGTTTTAAAAAATTTATATGCCTCCTTAACTGTCATAACCATGAACCTTTTGGATATTGGATTTGATTATAATATAAGTGTGGATTTTCTTCCGGCAGTTTCCGTTGAGATTTCATCACTATTGTACAACTCAGAGATCATTTTAACATCTTCGTCAACCGTATTTTTAGCTTGAGGTTCCTTGTTGTCTTTAAATTATTTTTCTGTGAGCGTTCTAAGAATTTCCTTTTTTTATACACTGTTCCCATTGAAAATGGGAAAAGGGGGATAATGAAGTTGTGCGAATGTATGTAACAGGGAGAAGAAAAATTTTCCGACCCCATAAAGTACATATATTCTTGATCAGCATGAACAGCCGAGTCGATATAGCCATGTCTGTCTGTCCGTCTGTCCGTCTGCCCGTCCATCCGTCCGTCCGTCTGTCCGTCTGTCCGTCTGTCTGTCTGTATGAACGCGTCGATCTCAGAGACTATAAGAGATAGAGCCACAAATTTTTGCACGAAGGTAGATTTGTGCTGTACGCAGATCAAGTTTGTTTCAGATTTGAAAAATTCCACCCCGTCCCCCTTTTATCCCCAAAAAACCTAGACCTCCTCTAGAAATCCTAGACCTAAATAGCCGTGAGATCCACAATTTTCAAGTTATAGCCTCGTGGTTTAGTATACATCAAGCTAGGCCCAATATCTATCTATTCTGAAAAGTACAATCAGATCGGACAAAAAACACCGGAGTTATAAGCGAAACAGTTGAGCTGATAAGAGCAAACCCCCAAAGATTTTTTTTATACATTTTCATAACATTCTATACATTGGTATAACATTTAGAGCGCTGAGGGAGGGTGGGGTTTGGTAATAATTTTAATGTTAATGATCATCGAAATTCATATTTTTTTTATGTATTTATAAAGTTTAATATCTAGTCTAATGCTCCATAAAAAAAACAAGTAAGTTCGCTGCAGTCGAGTTTCCCGACCACAAAAGACCCTGTTCATTTGATTTCATTTATTTGCTTTTGAATTTTTGAAGATGAATGTAACAAAATTATCATCCCAAATGTAGGCAAAACTTTTTTCTAGTCCTGACCAACAGTTGGGGGGGTGCTCTTATCAACTCAACTGTTTTGCTTATAACTCCGGTGTTCTTTGTCCGATCTGATTGTACTTCAGAATAGATAGATATTCGGCCTAGCTTGATGTATACTAAACCACGAGGCTCTAACTTAAAAATTGTGTTTTTAGGTCTACGATGGCTAGAGGAGGTCATGGTTTTTTGGGGATAAAAGGGAGACGGGGTGGAATTTTCTAAATCTGAAACAAACTTGATCTGCGTACAGCATAAGTCTACCTTCATGTAAAAATGTGCGGCTCTATCTCTTATAGTCTCTGAGATCGACGCGGTCATACAGACAGAAAGACGGACAGATCGACTATATCGACTCGGCTGTTCATGCTGATCAAGAATATACATACTTTATGGGGTCGGAAATGTTTCCTTCTCCCTGTTACAGATATTTGCACAACTTCATGATCCCCCTTTTCCCATTTTCAATGGGAACAGGATATAAAAACCACAAGTTGGATTGATTTCAAAAATTTTTGTTTGGTGGACTCTTTCTGGGACATTCCCATTTATAATTAACAATGTTAGTTGGTAAAAAATATATGGTTAATTTATCTATTTAGTTTCAATGGTTTGTGGTTCCTAGGTGTGACTGTAATTAAATCAAAAATTGCATGAAATTTCTTACAGTCTTAATGTCATGCGATAGTCGATTCCAACAGCGAACCTTACCATGGAAAAGAAAAAAGATTTTTTTACTAAAACAAGTTTTCCGACTGATTGTTCTTATGGCAGCTATGATATATAGTCATCCGATCCGGTCCGTCCGTCCGTCCGTCTGTATGAACACCTAGATCTCAGAGACTAGAAGAACTAGAGCAACCAAATTTTAGATGTAAGCTAGTATTGTCTGTAGGCAGATCAAGTTTGTTTAAAATTTGGGCCACGCCCCCTCCCGCCCCCGCAATAAAAAATGTTGAATATCTCCTACATCTTCTATCTTTGTAAGCTATCGAGCTCAGATTTTGTAGTATGCACTATGTGGCCAATATGTACAATCTCACAAATTTTCATAAAGATCTGATAATAAATGGCAGAGTTAAAAAAGCAAGAGGTTATTAAACACTAATTGCCTTGAGTAACGGGTATTTCGAAGTCGGGCAGGGCCAACTTTGACTCACGCTCTCGTTTCTATTTAGCGGTGGCGGGAGCGGGCGCGGACAAAATTGAAAGTAAACTTTATCTGCATGAATACATAAAAAGCATATGTCCCATACATGTCAAACCTCTATCTCTTACCATCTCTGAGATCTGTGCATTCATACGGACTGACAGACGGACATGCCCCAGCTGTTGATGCTGATCAAGAATATATACTTTATAGGGTCGGAGATGCTTCCTTCTGGCTGTTACATACGGTACAGAGTATAACAAGTTCATGACATTTAAAAAAAGATACGGTATAACATTTGATGTCCACATTTGTACAGGATACTGATATCTTCGATCATTAAAAATACTGCTTATTGAATTTGACTTTGATCTGCCGGCTAAAAAACATAAAAAGAAAAAATGTACATTTGGATGGTTTTGTTAATGGATTCCTATAAAGGTATCCAACTGCTAAAGAAACCGCTTGCAAGATTCCCCGCGGCGGTAGTTTTAAGCCATCACACCTTTGTATATACACACACACACACATTTGAGAAGTTCTAGTGTTTGTTCACTTAAAAATAAAAGTAGAAAATGCACGTGTCTGGAAGTGTTTCAATTTGTATATTCCTTGTTATTTAAAATTTGGAGCAATCGTTTATTATTTGGTAATCGACCTTTGCATTTTTTTATTAGAAGACGGGTGAAAAACAAATCGTATTAAAATCGTCTTTTGACTATAATTTTTTGATTGCCAGTAATTAAATTGGTCGCAGCTTTTTTATCGTTAACTTAGGTGCACACGATAGGCAAATGTCGACCAAGTCTGGTCAACTATGAACTAAAGATAGATATATTTATTTTCGCAAAAAAAAAAGAGTTTTTTGCTTTTTTAACCAAATACACATCGAACATTATAAATTTGCATTTCTATCACGTAGACAAAAATTAGTTTTACTTATGACAGCTTACATCTCCCCGATTTAATACAAAAAAAAAAAACATATCTAAGAGTGTCTGTATTCTTGTTAAAGTGATTAGTACAAAAGAGAAGAAAAAATCACTTCCATTCGCAGCGGGAGGTGAAAGAGATGCTGCGCTTATGCCTTTTAACTTACCGCTAATTTTCTATCACAACTGGTTTTGATGCTTCGGGATTACCAGCGTGTATCCTAAAACAAATATAATTAAATAATGAAGCGTTAAATCCAGAATTAATGTGAGAGCGGTGTGTTTCATCATTATATATGTGGGTTTTCAGTTCGGTAAACAAAAAGTCCATGTAAATCCCACTATGCTTAATATACATGTAATTGTACACTTATTGTGGTCGTCATTTGGTAAATTTTAGTGAATAAAGGATTCACAAGGGTATAAAAAGAAGGCTAAGTTTACTTCGTTTGTGCCTTGCACAAGGGTCTTAATACCCTTGCTTTGACGTACTGAATTCGACCAAATATTGAAAATGCGGGTAAAAGCAAATAGTTTTAATAATGACCGAGTGTATGAGCGAAAGCATTGATAATAAAATTTTTGTTTGCTTAATCCACTTTTATATTTTTCACACCTATCATTTAGCAAACCAACCCAAAGCATACGGCAACCGAACTTTGTGGAATCATTAATAAACATGTGAATGTAATAAATAAGGAGTTTAGAGTAGAGATGAGCGACACGACTCTGACACGAATAGCCTATTTAAAACACGCACACCACACGCACGGTCAATAATTTTAAAATCACGACACGACACGGCATGCACGACTTTATATAGTGTGAAAAAATCCGTTATATATATTCAATTATATCCATTTATAATACATTCATTATTCAATAGATATATAACTTAACTCATTCAACTTTTCTTAGTAAGACTACTTTTCGGACTCTATTTTTGTATGACAGCTAAACTACATAGATGTCCAATTTCGACCAAACTTAGTGGAATCATGCGAAAGCATAGCAAACTAATAAATACAAAGTTTGGAGACGTTTTCTTTGAAAACAATAAAAGTTTCTCTCAATAAAACTAGTTTCTGGACCGATCATTCCTATTGCAGCTATAACCTATAGTCATCCGATTTTGACAAAAGTATGAAGAATTATGTAAAAAATTATAAATAAATATACATATGCCAATTTTTAAGAGAAAACAAAAAAGTTTTTTTACTAAGACCATTTTTCGAAAAAAAATTTTCTATTGCAGTTATACCATATAGATGTGCGATTTCGGCCAAACTTGGCAGAATCATGGAGAAGCATAGAAAACTAGTTAACACGGAGTTTCAAGACTTTCGATTTAAAAACAGAAAGATTTTCTCTCTAGAAATAGTTTTTCGACCGATCGTTCCTATGGCAGCTACATGTTATAGTCATCCGATCCGGCTGGTTCTAACAAATGTGCAGCGTAATTGCACCAGAAGATTTCGTGCAAAATTTGGTATCGATAGGTTTAAAACTGACGGAGGAGATAGCCTAGAAACAGAGGGACGGACGGACAGAATATATTTATATTATATGGTTGGTCGGAAATGCTTCCTTCTATGCGTTACAAAAAATCAAGACAATTTTAATATACCCTCTGCAAGGGTATAAAAAAATAAATACATGTGTGAAATATGCGAAGAGTGATTAATCGCACTAACATACATATGTAAACTAATGTTTGTAACCACACTTACAATTCTAAATAAGCATACTTTTACACACTAATGCACTTATGTATGTATGTTTCACATCTGTAAAAGAATCAATCTTTCCAGATTTATTCACGAATCAATCCCAGCCTGATTCACAAACGCATCGATTGATTTCAATTTGTTTTAAATCATTTAGATTTAAATCTTCTTGATATCATTGATGATTGCTCTATGTTAATTTCTTATTATTTTGGAGCAAGATTTCAATCATTGAATTAAATCCAGATTAGTATATGAAAAGATATACAGGGCGGATTTTAATCTTTTTCTGATTAAATCCATTCCAGAGTTAAACCAGAAAACATTTCATTGATTAGATTTAATTCAAATTTCACATGTAATTCAAAAGGATTTCACTTTCTGGATTTAATTTAATTATTGAAATCTTTAAGATTTAAATCAAATAATTGCAGTCAAAATATAATTCAATTTGATTAATCCAAAAGAATAATAAATTAACATAGAGCAATCATCAATGATTTCAGAAAGATTTAAATCATTGCCTGCATGAACTTTAGAGCGTACCCGTCTTGAATGGAACCACCTTTTTTTCTAGTTCTTTGAGGCGCATACCTCAAATAATGCAGAATATTTTACGAAAATCTAAAATCAGATATCTTAAGGTTAAATGGTGCGAAGAGGCTTTAAAGTTTCCAATTTTCAGTTAATTTATTTTTAAATTATCAATATAGGCAGAGACCTTTTTCAAAAATGTCGAACGAAATTTTCGAGTTTAATTTAAATTGTGAAGCTAGTAACACGATCAAATTAATTATTCTCTTGTAAATACTTCTTCTTTGTCTTCGTTGAGTACTTTGAAGAAATATCCAGAAACCCAATGCTTGCAAATTAAATTATGACAAAATTCATTTGACGATATTAATTTCTGTAAATTCCAATGGATATGCAATCTAAAAAGCTTGCTTCAGTCATATACTCATGCAATTTTGTACCTTTCATGAGCAATTTAAAAGAGAATTATGTGGTTGGGTTTGTGAAATCGGGCCTCGTCTAAGAAAATCTCTTATTAATAATAGTCTTCCTTGCAGTGCTGTTTTATGGTTAAGAGCTTAAGCTAGACCAATTTATCGGTGTTCATTAAAATCCAGGGCTGCAAACCGGGTTTGAGCCGAACCGGTAACAGCCCGGAACTACGAATTTTATTTTACTGTGAACCGAACCTTGAACCGAACCGGTTCGAACCCGGAACTCCGAATTTTATTTTACTGTGAACCGAACCTTAGAATTTAAAGCTGAACCCAAGCCTGTTTCTTAACTAAAATATTGGTTCGGCTCAAAGAAAATGGTGGACATCACAAAATGTAACCTTCTGTCAACCGATTCCATCTGTTATTTGGTTGGTTTTGATCGATTGAGTCTTAAACAGAAAAGCAGAAAAGTGAATTTAAAAAATCCTTGAATAGCATTCAGAGCTACTTACAATATCCCCATCTATAGAAGCCTGTGTTTTTTAAAACCCTGGACTCCCAAGTTTTTCAATGATTCACATGGGAAATATTTTCCTACAAAAACTACGAAATTTTGCTTCCCAGTAACTTATATTTCTAATATTCATAGTAACTTACATTTCTAATATTCAAAATATCAATGTGATCCACAGACCGTTTTCGATCCTAACCATTGGTTAATTTTGGTTCGAGCCAGCGTTCTAGAGATCCAAAATAATGGATGGGCTTGCAGCCCTGTTAAAAAAAACTGAAATAAAATTTTATTTGGATTCAATTTATAATAAGTATAGTTTTATTGTATAATAAAGAAATAACTAAAAAATACAATTCATTCGGGTTTTTTAAACTTCATCTGGTCGTCAATCCAACGTTCTCAAAATAGTTGCACGTTGAAATCACAGTTTGTTTCTCGTTCTTTTGTTCTTAATTTCAAGATTTGAACTTCTGAAATGAAAAGTGCATGTGGGGAAGTCAAACATCTTCAACATCTTTTTCAACATGCCGACATCTTTTTAAATACTAATCCAGCTCAACCCTGAAGATACCGGTAGGCACCTTCAAAAATAAGAGGGCGAAACGGTGCCATCGCTGGCATAAATTCGTGTTCCATAAAGTGTTATTTTTGGTTCGTTTTCCAAGAAGTGCATCACTGTCATATAGTGGGATAGCCGCTTGTTAGCAACACAGCAATTAAGTGTACTGTTGAACAGTCTTTTTCCCAAATCCATGGCAGATTAAATGACACATCAGTAAGCACTTCTGCATATTGCATGGAAGCAATTAGTCGCAATTTTGGTGCCGTCCGATAGTGCTGATAGCTTTACAATTTGTGAAATATTTGAATATTTTTTTCGACATTTTGATAAAAGGTCTCTGCCTACATTGATAATTCAAAAATAAATTTCAGGGATATTGGAAACTGAAGCCTCACCGAAAAAGTATCAGAAACGTGTGTATGGGCAAAGTTTTAATTTTTATCCGATTGACTAATGTGCTGTCCTCACTGTAACTGCATTTCGCTTTTTGGGCAAAATGCACATTTTCCCAAAAATGTAGTAGCCCACTTGAGATGGGAGAAAAGTGCATTTTGGAAAAATGTAGTCGCATTACTCGCCATCTATTCGATTGTTCCATAGTTTTTATTTGATGGTCGACTATTTTAGTCGATAATCATGGTGCCCATCACTATTAATAAAATAACAAAAACAACTTAATTTGATGCGGACAAGATGTCAGAACACACCAAACCACTGAGGGAATCCCAACTTTTGGACTCCCTGCACACAGTCAACAACTTTCTCCTGTGTCATGTAGTTTGGTGGCAAAAACTCATTTGCCAACTGGATGATGACTTCTCGGCAGCACTCGTTCTAAATGATCCAACCATTGATTTTGAAATACCGAAAAGTCTTCCAACTGTTTGTTATTTTGCGGAAGAGCCCAACGTATATAACGCTTTGGCAATCCTTTTGTCCTGTGGTATAGCCAGTATATCTTAAAATATTAAATGTGCTTTTTTCACACCGAAAGCTCTAATTGAAGAACTCGCTTGAGCAATCCTTTTGTCCTGTGGTATAGCCAGTATATCTTAAAATATTAAATGTGCTTTTTTCACACCGAAAGCTCTAATTGAAGAACTCGCTTGAGTTTTGGGGTACACCCTTTTCCAACAAGGTTCCATAATTGATGAATTTCGGCTCATCTTTTCCATGAGCATGCTGGAATATATGGACATGGAAGCACTCCAGACTTTCGCCAACATTAAATATTCTGTGTTAATCATCGAAATAATTTCCAATTGAAATCCATTTAATCCATTTTCAATTTGTATTTTTCACTGCCAGTCAGTTTGTAGATTGTAAACAAAGAACATATGTTCTGAAAATGCAAATGCAGAAGCAGCACAATGAGGTCAGCAAACTGCATTTTCAGTGATGATTTTTTGAAAATGTGCTTCAGTGAGGAAGGCATCTAAAAATTTGCAAAAAAATTGAACACTTATTTAACCGATTTCGGAAAATGAGAGAAGAAGAATTCTATACACAAATTTTTTTATATCCTATCGACGATAACGATAATGAAAATTCAACAATGACAGGTTACCATTCTTTCGAAAATTTCAGCCCCGTTGGTAGATTGTATAAAACTTTGATTACAAGCCAATAACTCAAAACGTATTTTTGGAGCTAGATTTAAAAAAAAAAGGAATAAGTGGCGTACAATTTTTTAAAATCTACACACAAAGTTCAATTATGGGCGGAAAAAGGTTGTATGAAACTCTTTTGCTCTTCATCTGATAAGCTCCATGCTCGTTTTGAAAACATCACATTAAACAAGAAAGAAAGTTGGTCAAGCCCGAATAAAACACACTCTGTATCAACAAAAATATTCGCTTAGCTTAGCTCGACAACCGTTCATCCGATCTTTACCAATCCTTTGCTGGATCGATAAATAATTCTGATTACTAAATATGCCTGAATCGAACTATCTATCTTTTAAACTGTGGGAAATAAATATAACGTTTTTCAAATTGCTGTGGCGGGAGGTGGCGTGATCTGCAAGTATAAGAAGTTTTTCTCATCTCTTACCATCTCTGAGATCTGTGCGGCTGTATGGCTACATCGACTCGGCTGTTGAAGCTGATCAAGAATATATATACTTTATGCGGACGGAGATGTTTTCTTCTATCTGATACATACTTTTGCACAAACTTAATATTTTTTGTGTACCTCTGGTACTTTAGGTGGTATAAAAATAGTACCAGCATGATAAATAAATATCAAATTGATGCAAAAGCTAGTGAAGTCGCGGATAACCAACTATAAGCTAGTATTAATATAAAACAAAGCAATACAATTATTTAGTTACTAAACATTAATAAATTCCAGAAGTTAATTTAGTCCTATGTGGTCTAAGAGTCGCTTTTGTCCTAAAAGCTACACAAATCATATGGGAATAGGGTATTTTTTGGGTCGAAAACAGTTGATGATATATTGAATATTCAAAATATAATTTACTACTGAGTAAAATACCATTTCGTAGTTTTCATAGACAAATAATTCCCATGTGAACCACTGAAAAGATGGGGATATTGTAAGTAGTTCCAAAAGATTTTGTTGGTTTTTTTAATCTAATCTAATCTAATCATAATCATTAGATAATAGAGTACATTTTTAACAAGAAAGAAAGTAGGTCCAGCCCGACTATAGCATACTCTGTACCAACGAAATTCTACGCTCAGCATAAATTTTGATGCTGCAGTAGTAGCTGAAAGCAGCGCTGCTTCTGCGCTGCTGCAGCGAACAGTCTTTTGATCATAACTCGAAAACTGTTCATCCAATCTTCACCATTCATTTGGCTGATCGATAAGTTATCCTTATTACTAAATATATCTAGAAGGAACAACCCACCTATCTTTAAAACTGTAGGAGATATGACGTTTTTTCTAAATTGCGGGGGCGGCAGGGGGCGTGGCCAAAATTGAAAATAAACTTAATCTGCCTGCAGACATAAGAAGCATATGTCCCATACATGTCAAGCCTCTATCTCTTACCATCTCTGAGATCTGTGCGTTCATACGGACAGACAGACGGACAGACGGACGGACAGACGGACAGACGGACATGGCTATATCGACTCGGCTGTTGATGCTGATCAAGAATATATATACTTTATGGGGTCGGAGATGCTTCCTTCTGGATGTTACATACTTTTGCACAAACTTATAATACTCTATGTACCTACGGTACAGAGTATAAAAACTGAAAAACAATCATTAAATAAAGATAATTTTCAATTTTAAATTGACTACGATTATAAATAATACAAAATATAATAGGACTTATTTTTGAATATCAAAAAAAAAAAAAATTTAAGTATTCAAAAATATTCTTTAAGATTTCTTTTGATAATTTTCAGCGTTTTCAATTGGAACAAGAAAGGGCGCTGCAGTCGAGTGCCCCGACTACAAAATACCCTGCTCATTTGTTTTTGAATTTGAATGTTTCTGTAACTGCTATTAAAGGCTCATCCTGGAAGTAGGCCAAATTATTTAGTTATTTCAGCGGCTTTAGACCTAACTAACGTCAAGCTCAATTGTTTCGTTTATAACTCCGGTGTTTTTTGTCCGATCTGATTGTACTTTTCAGATTAGAAAGATATTGGACCTTGCTTAATGTATACTAAACCACCATACTAGAAAACTAACACTTACTTGAAAATTGTGGATCTGACTGATTTTAGGTCTAGGTTGTAACGGTATTTTAAGGATAAGAGCTCTATCTCTTATAGTCTCGGAGATCGAAGCGATCATACAGACGGACGGACAGACGGACGGGACGGACGAACGGACGGACAGACGGACATGGCTATATCGACACGGCTGTTCAAGAATATATATACCTTATGGGGTCGGAAATGTTTCCCTCTGCCTGTTACATACATTCGCGCAATTTCATGATCCCCACTTTCCCATTGTCAACGGGAACAGGGCAATTGATTGCTAATTGTAATCGAAATTTAAGAGCTATGCTTTCATGCCCATTTTAAGACTCAGTCGCTCAAAACCAATTAGATGTCAAATATAATCGCTATAAAGAAGTTAAAGTTTTTGAGATGTCCACCGTTTTTGTTAATCCGAACGGATACTTTAGGCTCGGAACAGGTTCGGGTTCAGCATTTAATTCTGAAAAGGTTCGGTACACAGTAAAATCAAATTCGGAGTTCCGGGCTTGAACCGGTTCGGTTCAATACTGATTTGCAGCCCTGATTTTAACCTTGATCGGTAAGATCGCAAGAGTCTGCTAGAGTCCCAATTCAGATACGCGATGGCTGTTCCTTTTATACCCTTGCAGAGGATATATTAAAATTGTCTTGATGTTTGTAACACATTGAAGAAAGAATTTTCGACCACATAAAGTTTATTTATCCTTGATCAGCATGACAGGCTGAGTTGATTTAGCCATGTCCGTCTTTTTGTCTATTTCAATACTTTTACCTCCATCAGTTTTAAAGCTATCTCAACCAAACTTTGCACGAAGTCTTCTGGTACAAATACTCTGCACATTTGGATTAATCAGCCGGATCGGATTATTATTGAATACAGCTGTCATTGTATCGATCGATAGAATTTTTTTGATTTTTAATGGAAATGTCTGCCAGCTCTGTAATTATTAGATTGCTATGCTTTTGGTTTGGTCTAAATTGCACAGCTGTATAGTACACCTGCCTTAAAAAAGATAAGTCTGAAAAAAGTCTTAATATGGAAATCTTATTGGTTTTCAATAGTAGCGTGTTTAATTTTAGCATTAACTTGTTTTAAAACTTATATACAATTCTACAAGTTTTGTTAAAATCGGATAACTGCAGCATATGGCAGTCATAAGAAAAATCGGCCCAGAGACTAGTTTTAGATAGAAAAACTATTTGGTTGTTTTTGGCATCTTTAAACTTTCCAGTTATTAATATAATCTCCTTCAGCACCGTTTTTCTCCATTGCATGAAAATCGGATTTATTCATCATATAGCTGCTGATCAAAGAAAAGACGCCATCAATTGGTACATAAATGCATAAATATGAATATCGGTGTTTTTTCGAAACATAGGACTTTCTTAGCGTTCTATGGAGTTAAGTAGTGCCGGCTTATATAGTGTCTTGTCACTAAAAACTGAGACGCACAAGCGCGCACGAAATATGATATTTCAACAAGAACCCGTCGTGTTTGGTGTGGTTGTCTGTGACACGACGAAACACACGACTCTCGCAAATGTTCAAGAAATATAATAATTTGTGCAAATGTATGTCGGTTTGTGCGTTCTTCTTTCCTTGAAGCTTGAAGATTTGAAGCCTGCTAAAACTAGCAGGCTCGAATTAGAAATATCAGTTTGTTTACAGGCATTCCAGACTTCTGTTGTTATTGAAACTCACCATTTAAGCACCTCTCCCTATATCATTTGAAAATGTGGGGGTAAGTTTACTGACACAGGTTAGTACTCTTTAAGGGCTGCCTGTGCGCTTAGCGTAAGCTTGTGGATGGGAATTGGGGTACGTTTCCTAGCAAGGTAGAAAACTCGTGAACCTTCAATGTCTACTTCAATAAGACCCATATACATATACTAGCTTTTATTTGCCAGCTGCTTCTCTCGATTTTGCATCAATTTGATATTTATTTATCATGCTGGTAATAATTTTATACTCTCTACCAGAGGTACACAGAGTACGTATAGTATATATTTGTGCAAAAGTATGTATATATTCTTGATCAGCATCAACAGCCGAGCTGATACAGCCATGTCCGTCTGTCTGTCTGTATGAACGCACCGATCTCAGAGACGGTAAGAGGTAGATGTTTGACGAGTACAGTACAAAAAATTATTATACTTGCAGATCACGCCCTCTCTCGCTACCGCAATTTTGGGCAGGGTTCGTAGATATCATTCACCAACATTTTATTTATTACAAAAAGCAAACACTCATATTTTTAGATAAACATGTTCGTTGGAAAATGTTTAAGGTGATTTCCTTAATTGAAATCATTCCGCCAAGAAAGTAATTTTTTACAAAAAATAAGTACCACTTTTGACAATAATTTGGAAGCACAAAATAGAATCAAATCGATTATATTTTAATATTATTTATAAATAATGTATGCAATTGATCATAAAAAAAGGCACAGTATTAGCTATTTTGCTTTTATACCGGTAGCTTTTATTGAAACATATTGTCAGCTAATAAGATTTGATTAAGTTTAATGAGCAGGATATATTTCAAAGTTTCTTCATTCAGCTTGATTCGCATCCTTGTAAATATATAATCTTGTGTTGATGGTAAATCCAAAACAGTTTGAGCAATTTGGGAAATAATTGACTCCGTTGACTGTGGTGCTTTCTAGTATTGCAAAATGCCTTGCTCCAAGACAGCTCTGTCACTAAATTGCAAATGGTCTATTTTGGTAACCATAGAGTAAGATTCGCCAATGCTTGGCAAATTTAAATATGTTTTAAAGATGTCAAATCTGTTACTTTTGGAAGTCCTGCCTCAATTTCTATGTATTCCTTATTTTGAATGCTTATAAACTGAGGTCATCTTTTTCTATAATAAATATTCAATTATGATTATAGTATACAAAAGAAAAAGAATTAAACCTTACACCGGGCAGTTGCTTTTGACTACTTGACTGGATGGACATTCTATAGATTTGTTGCAAAGCTTGCACAATACTTTGTCAGCTTCGTCATTCTTGATTACCAAATTCTCTATCAGATGTGAAATGTTTTTAACTGTTATTTATTTCAGTGAACAGTGTTAGAAATAGTTTCTAACACTCACGATATTTATTCATAACACATTATTCATTCATTATGTTTTTTCATTGTTTAAACCGAAGTGATATAAACATTAAATGATATTTTACGAGGCCTGGCTTTAAGCATATTTAGTAATCAGAATTATTTATCGTTCCACCAAAGGATGGGTAAAGATCGGATGAACGGTTGTCGAGCATAGCGTCGCAGCTTTCAGCTGCGACTGCATCGTACAAACTTAAACTGAGCGAATATTTTGTTGATACAGAGTGTGTTTTATTCGGGCTTGACCAACTTTCTTTCTTGTTCAATGAGTTGCTTTCAAATGGAGCTTAGCATGGAGCTGATCAGATGAAGAGCAGACGAGTTTCATTCAACAATTTTCCGCCCATTATTGAACTTTGTGTGCGGATTTTCAAAAATTGCATGCCACGTATTTCTTATTTTTTTAAAATCTAGATCGGAAACACGTTCGAAGTTAAACGCTTGGAACCAAAGTTTTATACAATCTTGACCACCAATATTCTACCCATGGGCCTGAAATTTACGATAGAATTTCAATCTAGCTTGGAATCTGATGAATTTTTATACTCTGTACCGTAGGTACATAGAGTATTATAAGTTTGTGCAAAAGTATGTAACATCCAGAAGGAAGCATCTCCGACCCCATAAAGTATATATATTCTTGATCAGCATCAACAGCAGAGTCGATATAGCCATGTCCGTCTGTCCGTCTGTCTGTCTGTCCGTCTGTCCGTCTGTCTGTCCGTATGAACGCACAGATCTCAGAGATGGTAAGAGATAGAGGTTTGATATGTATGGGACATATGCTTCTAATGTCTGCAGGCAGATCAAGTTTATTTTCAATTTTGGCCACGCCCCCTCCCGCCCCCGCAATTTAGAAAAAACGTCATATCTCCCACAGTTTTGAAGATAGGCTTGGCTTGTTCCTTCTGGACATATTTAGTTATTAGGATAACTTATCGATCTGCCAAAGGAATGAAGAAGATCGGATGAACGGTTTTCGAGTTATGATCAAAAGAAGAATTTTCTTGGTACAGAGTATGTTATAGTCGGGCTTGACCGACTTTCTTTCTTGTTTTTATGGTTATCGTCAATCGGATGAAAAATAGATTTTGCAAACCGCATTTTCCTTGTCTGCTCATGTTCCGAAATCGGGGAAATACGTGTCGAATTTTTATACCTGCTATTCGTAGAGTAAAAAAGGGTATACTAATGTCGTGCAAATAGGCAGAAGGATGCATCTCCGATATCATAAAGTATATATATTCTTCATCAGCATGAACAGCCGAGTCGATATGGCCATGTCCGTCTGTCCGTCCGTCCGTCCGTCTGTATGAACACCTAGATCTCAGAGACTAGAAGAGCTAGAGCAACTAAATTTTAGATATAAGCTAGTATTGTCTGTAGGCAGATCAAGTTGGTTTCAAATTTTTGCCACGATTTAGATTTGTGCATGTAGAATTTTCCAGGTATTTTGCTTACAAACCGAGCTCGTACGCACTTTCAGCATTAGATAAAACTACTGTAAAAATTCAGCTTCCTATCTCTTATGGTTTGGGCTGCGCGACGGTCACCAGTCAGTCAGATTGAACTCTTTTATACATACCGATTTGAACTTGTCGACAGCAGGATAGTCGGTTAAGCTACACTTCACAGTTAAATTTAACAACTAAACTTAACTTAGATTGCAGCGACAGGAACGGAGAGTCGGAACACAAGCATTCCGCCCCTAAGGAACTTCTTTTTTAACTTAAGGTACTTCAGGTTTCGTTTCTTAAAGTTAAGGTTTATGTTGGGGCGTGTCTGCTAGAATGGTGGTAGCGTTTAAAAATGCTCTTCTTTTTCGTAAATAAACGTGAGTCAAAAGAAATTTAAAATATTCTGACTGATGTTACCAAGCACTCTATAAGGATTTAAAACCAAGCAAAGCAGGTGTACAAGCGGAATGCGAAAGACTCTGAAAGAATCATGAAATGGACGTCCGAATCTGTTCAAAAGACAGACAGGATATACAAGCAACTGGTTTAAAAAGTTATCAAATATACAAGCACTGTAGCGGCGCGTGTGGCTCAGCAGTTAGTATGTTAGCGTTTGCCTGCCAGAGGCCGTGGGTTCGATCCAGCCTTGGGGCTGTGTATAGTCAGCTTTTGTTGTTTGTTTATTGTAGCGGACAAGGCTATATCGACTCGGCAATTGTTTCTAATCAAGAATAAAAGTACTTTATGATATGAAATGATTAAATGATCATGAATATTTCGTTTCAAACCATAATTTGGGTAATTAAGGGAATGAAAAGTTATCTATATATTATAATATACATTTCAGCATTATAGTTCAATAAATTCTTCAAATTATGGCCGATATCAAAACATTCATCGCATGGGCTTAACTCTAATAATAAGAACTAATAGAACTTTATGAATGATTAAATGATCATGAATATTTCGTATCAAACCATAATTTGGGTAATTAAGGGAATGAAAAGTTACCTATACATTTCAGCATTAGCCTGATAAAAAAATTTGTGTTCTTAATTTTAATTCTAAGTAAAATTCACTCTTAATAAGGTAAGGGCTGATATTCAATTTACGTTACTAATGATATTGATTACGTTATGACTGCGGCCATACAGTCCATCGCTGCTATCAGGCAGGTGCCATCAGACAGGTGACAGTGAATTTTCAAAAGATTTCAGGAATGCAACAAGCTGACAAGTGGCGCAGTGCAATGAGAAAATGTGGAAAGTAACCTATAAGTACAAAATAATAAAGGCAAACGAATTAAGTTACAAAACTAACTTTCTCAAACCAAAACAAATACTCAAGAAATCTACGAACTTTTCCAACGAACTGTTCAGAAAAGTCAGTTGAATTTTTGGTCACACGTCAGGGAAGGTCTTTGACTTATAAAGTAGAAGCTCGCACATCCAAAAGTAGGGTTATTTCGACTATGACGCGATAGGTCAGTATCTACCTGCTATTTCGTCTGGGATCTGGGAATAGGAGCTTAGAATTTAGCACCGCCTCGTGCTCAAGCCTGATCAAGGCCGAGGCTTAATGACGGCAGGCGCACCGCGCTCTTGCGTAAAGGTTATCTGACCTAATACCAAATGAATTAAATCGATGCCACCAAGGTGAGACAGAACCAATCAATCGCAGTGTCACCTTGAAAAGATTCACTTAAGCATAGAAGAAATCAAACTCACACTTAGCTTACCCTGGGTGAGGATAAGTTTCGACAAACAACTGGAGCTGGATAGTCTTCTTGTTAAAAACACCGTGCTACAGTGGGGAAAAAAAAACCTTGGAAATGATCTAGCTTACGCGGTGGACCATGTCACTTGTACCACTTCATTATACTCGGTTTTAATCGGGGACCCCCAAAATCTGAACAGAAACCGTTTCGTGCTCATTTTGCTCACTTAACTTGAAAAAACTCGTGAATGGACCATCTGATTTTATATAATCTTGTTAGTTCCGATAGGGACGAGAAGATTATAGTGTATATTAATCAATGCTTTCAGATATGTAACTCGATGGCTGATACGTGCGAGATAAAGATCTG
The DNA here is from genome assembly GCA_035044965.1 of Lordiphosa andalusiaca. Lineage (NCBI taxonomy): Eukaryota > Metazoa > Arthropoda > Insecta > Diptera > Drosophilidae > Lordiphosa > Lordiphosa andalusiaca. The sequence continues at coordinate 155,717 of JAWNNM010001921.1, read as the reverse complement.
GTATTTCAAACTTTTTATTTTGGAAATTTCCACTTTAACCACCACTGGTTTAACAATATTCCTCCAAGCTATTATTACTTAGAATTCATTAAAGAAGTACATTTAATTCTTCGTTAGTCAAATATTGCTCAAATAAGTTTGGTTACCGTTTGACGAAGTTATTCGCGTATTTCTGAGCACACATCGGCTTTCTGGTATTCTTTTTAAGTGTGTTTACAGAATTACTTCCAAGTTAACTTAAATGCCCCCAATAGTATACTTTGCTAATCTTTGGTGAGAAATTTAAATTTGTTTTTATACCATTTTACCATGATGGACTGTTCGAGTGCTGCTACCTTGTAGAGCCACGAATCTCTAGTCAAGTTAACAATTAATATTTACATCCTCACTACAGGAGTACGATTTATTTTTATTTAGCGTTATTACAGGTTAACTTAACAAAGCTGTCTAACCGTCCACAAGTGCAGACGGGTGTGTTATTAATTGCCGTGAATTATCGACTCAGATATTTCGCTGCAATTGGGCCTCTTTTTTTCCAATATGTGGAGTATTTGCGGAAGTATTTAGTTATAAAACCTTTTAAAATACAACTTGTGCAAAAATTGAAGCTAAACGACCTACCACAACGGTTATCTTTTGGTGGTTGGATAAAGATCCACATTTTTTATCGGAAAATTGAGTTCAGAGACGAACTTATTTCTGGATGAATGAAAACGTGAATAAACAAATTGGCTTATTTTGTGTGAAGTGCAGCCAGAAGCATTGCAACAACTGCCAATGCATTCCGATATATGCACTGTTTGGTGTGGATTACACAGTTCGACAAAAATGAACTATTTTTCTGATTCAAAGATCAGACAAGGATATTCTTATAGGAATTCCATCGCTGAACACGAATTTGGCCTCCAAAAGTGCCCATCACAGAGATTTTGAGAAAAATATTCTCAGTCTCAAAAAACCATGTTTTTGACCTTTTTCAATCAGGTGTAGAGAATAATGGTGACGTGCTAGAAATCTCTAATTAGGCTTAAATTAAAGCTTGAACTGCCAACAATATGCATCAAATCGAAAAAACCTTGAACCAATCCCCAATTTTCTTGTAGCACGACTTTTTCATATGCTCTCGCACTCCACGTATACTCAAATGGCTGAATGTAACTCAACAGTCTCTCCATGCTACTGCATGCTGCTTTGGAATTAGCAAACGGTTCTCATATCTTACTCAACTCGGTAGTCAGCTGGTAGCTATGTACAGATAAATGAAATGTTAATCTGCCACAAAGTAACTATAAAAAAAATTGTAAGTTCAGTCTTTAATAAGCAATGTAAGCACTGAACCTTAGTAATTTTGTTAGTTTTGATGAAATAATCTTATTTAACTATTTTAGTTCGGCACAAGTCATCTCGAAGCTTTGAATGGTCATGTGGAACAGCCACCCAGATTGGTAATGAATGTTATCAGTATTTTTGGGCAAATAAATTTTAAACATTTCTTATAGAAGCGTATCTTCGATTTTTTTAAATTTTTTTTAACCTGATAATTGGCTTCAAGGTTTGAAGACGGTACAGTAAAAGAATTTAGGTGGCGTCTTAGCGGGTACTACCAAAACCGTCCCATTATATTTTTCATTTAACCCATTGAACTAAAAAGGAAAATTCAAAATTCCCGTCATTAGGCCGCACCCCTTCCCTTATCGGTATATACCCTTCCGGCTCCAACTTGTTTTAAGGAGCTGCGAATTAGAAGAGCTCCTGTTTTCAATCTGAGTAATAAAGTACAAATTCTGTTGTTGTTTCGTAACGAATATTTTAAGATTATTAAAAATAAAAGTTAGTAGCCAATTAATAGATTAAATCAAAATTCCGATTTATAAAATGTCCTAATTAGAAGAGGGCTGTGCAGTAGTTATCAAACTTTTTCACCATTCGCATTGCAGAACAGAAACCCAAAATTGGGCCAGATAAGTCTTATTTGAAGTAACATTTTGTATTAAAAAGGAAATTTCAAAATTCCCGTCATTGGGACTAGACCTTATCGGTCTTGACTCTTTACGGGCAGATCATAATTCCTCTATTCAAATCTATTCGTCCTGATGATGATATATAAGGGATCGAAAATACATAATTTCTTGGGTTACAGCTAACAGTTCTCAGGAATATAATTATTACTTTTACAGTTTGCAGACCAGTTATTAGATTTTCTTTTGAAAGTAAATATAAAAGAAGGCCAACTCTGTTAGATTTATAACTAGATGTATTGAGTTTAATAAACAATGCAAAAGTAAAAAGCGAAAAAAGGGGGATATCGAATCTGCCAATTTATTGGTTTGTTTACGGTACGGTCACTATTAAGCGTTAAAAATATTCTTTGCGGTGCGATGGTGTCGATGAACATACATAATTGGATGGCGGCAGTAATAACACATTTCGGCCGCAACACAGAAAAACCACTCACGCGGGGCCGAACTCCTTCCCGTCCAACTTCGCCATTGTTGGCATTGTTGAATACATTTTTTTAAGTCGAACTTTGATACTCTATATCGGATATGCATATACTGCATATGCTGAGATGATTGCAAGTAGTAATAGCTGCTCCTGGGGAAGGGAATGCGCAAAACCAGTATTCTGAAGAAGCTTTTCGTATTTTTCTTGAGTGGCGACGGAATGTCTTTTGGTTAAAGCAATTTGATGAATAAGGCAGGTAATCGCTGACGGCTGCTTAAGATTCAGCCAAAGTGAATACACTCATAGTTCCACTGAGGTGTTGGTTTCGGCTGTAATTGAGTTGGGTTTATTTTAAGACATTATTTTACTTTCCTTTGACGCAACATCTAGAAAAAAGTGGATTTATTAAAAAAAACTTGCCCTTACGTGAGACTGACATTCTAACTTTAGTTTGATTCATGGATCTCGAAGATAAAAAAGAGACAATTTAAAAAAACTCGAATGCTTGTAATGAACAATGATAAATATCATTTTAAATGTATCAGTTAGTGCTGGATGCTTCAGCTGGACCTTAAGAGACTTAATCTTTAATCATATTTAAGTTTTTGGCTATGTTACACTCGTGGCTTTGTCCCATTGTTTCACACAGAGCTTTTGATGCAAAGATGTGTTCAATTATTCCTCACATCTCCACAAAATTACAAAAAGACGATGCTTTTCCTTTCACACTCGCCCCCTTAGCTTGCAAATTTGTCTGGAGCGGTATTTCTGTTGATTCAATTGGGAGCACAACAGATATTCAAAATTTTATTTCTAAGCTTCAGTTACTTTTCACTTAAAGCTCCGAGAGAGTCAGAAGTGTGGGTGGCAAAATTTTAATTAATCTTGCTGAAAAGTTTGACCGATTGGTCGGATAAAGGGTCATGGCTTCCAATGCATATTTCTTAGAAACAATCCGATCGATTGCTCGGTGTATGCATTGCCGTCGCTACCTTTACACCTTTTTCTTACCTCTGAAACAAAGCGTCTTTCCCTTTCCTGATAAAAATCTAGTATTTTTTCTACTGTCATATAGTTCTAGGTTATTATGTTGACAGAAAACCAGCCGAATGTGTTATCAAATATCCATTTTAGATCGCGTGCAGCTTTAATTAAAGGTAAGCCGCACCAAATATTCTTAAGTTTGTTTCCTCTATGAACCGCGAATCATGAAGATTTTATGAGCAGAAATTGATTAGCAGCTTAGTTAATTAATTTACAAGTTGTTATTTTGGCACATACAAATACATGCTTGATCACATTTGCTTTTTAAATTTACGTCAAAATTGTTTGCCAAAATGCACTAACAATTGCATTTACATTTCTATTGGAAACGGGGCTATTTGTTACAATGCACAGCCGGACGCATGAGGGAGTTTTTTTATGGCTTACATAAGTGTGGTGCTACATAAATCGGTTAATTTTGTGATCCCTATCTGGAGGAAATTCAACGTCACGACAAAAAATTTAAATACTTCGAGTATTTTCGTAATTACGAAATCATACAAAATTTGTTTATGTCGATTGTCCTAATGCAAGAACTGAACTCAACAGCCATATGAGTGCCGTCAACCAATATTGATGATCTTCTTGGAGATAAAAAATCTCTTAAAATACTGAAAAGTACACAAATCTCAAAATCGTGCTTAGAAAATAAGATTATTTCATTTCAAAATAAGAACAGAATGTTTCTCGACGCAAGATAAAAATGGATTCTTTGACTTCCATCATTGAACTGTGCATCATAATTTTCTTTTATAATGCCTTTGCCTTTAATTTATTTTGAAACTGTTGGAGCAGACAATATTAATTTTTAAACGGATATGTACACTCAGGGAAAAATCGCAAAGTATAACCTAAGACAATCATATTTGATTTTGCCATGCACTTTTTGTATGTAAATTAACTAATAAGCACTTTAAATTGACTAAAAACATATCAAAACTACGAATTTCAGTTACCGCCCTTAATATTCCCAATACAGGGAATTCCAATTTGAGAATTACAAGAGGACGTATTTTTGCAAAATGATAGAAACAAATATTGATGAATACTTTTAGGCTACTCAATAGCATTCGCCAGCATTCGCGATGCCACAACTGGTTAAAACGGCATTCCAATTGCGTATAAGTCCAGAGGTCTAAAGTTCAAATTCCCCCAGAGTAAATTGGATTTTTATACAAACTAATATAGTTCACAGTTTTTCAGAACCCAATCTAAAAGAGTTGTACTCTTGGATTCCATTTCAAAGAATGTTAAAAGTATGGGTTGGTTGGCAAAATCCTTAAATAAAAAAAGTGTTTAGCTATTTCCAATGTTAAATTAATCTATTTCCAATATTAAATTTAAAGTGAACACTCTTTAGATATACGAAAATCATATTTAACGTTAAATCTATGGTGAAAATAGTGAAATCAACGTGTACAAATAAAACGTAACTAAAATATCACAGCATTTTTCCCTGAGTGTAGTTTTTTGTTGAGTTTCAAAGTCATTTTTCAAGAAAAATAAACTTTCAGGCAGGCTCGTGGTCTTTTTATGATTTTTCTTTTGCACAACTTTAAGCAGAGATACACATGACTACAATAGAGGCTAGTAGATTATACAGCTGTTTCAGTGGTTCCTTCCTTCTTCCCTCTCTAATCAGCGATCAATACCTACCAACTGTCAGTAACTAAACCCTTTTCCATGCCTGCGATGGCACAACCGTCAACTCGTTAGAGCCCCCAGGAGTGCCGCTTCATTTGTTAACATTAAAGTTGGAAGCTTCAGTTATGCTTCATAGACATTTGGATCCACCAACGCTATGTAAAACATCTGGAGCCAAATGTCATTAACTTTGTAGTATTTTTGCTGGCCGAAACTTTTGGCAACCCTGAATTCAGTCACTTTGAAGGCTGTCAGGCTTTCGCTTGCAATGTTTTTCCGTTGGCGTTTTGGAGATGTTTCCTTCTGGATGTTACATACTTTTGCACAAACTTATAGTACTATAAACCTACGGTACAGCGTATTAAAGTCATGTGAAACATTAGTCTATGTTTTGAACTTTTGGCCAACTTTGAATCGGAATACAACAACAACTGCATCAACAACATTAAAAATGTCTAAGTTAAATTTAACCGATTACCGATTAGCAAATTGCGCGCATAAACAGCGAGAGGCAGCGCAGAAACAGACAGTCGCCTTTGTGTGTGTGAGTCCCCCTGGTCTTGCCGTTTTTAGTGTGAGAGATGCTCTCTCTGCTGCTATTAACAGTGACCAAAAAGTTTGATTGCATAAATGCATTCAAACGGGGTTTTTAGTTGTTATAAGTGAAACCATTTAATGTTTAGGTTCATACAACAACAACGCGCTGGCTTCCGTTTTAAGTACATGTGCCTGGTTGTTATTTTACGTGACCTTTATACTGAGTAAGCCTGCAGATTTTTGCCGGCTCGAGGTCATGTTATGCTTTCGCACAACTTTGAACGGAGACACAACACCACAAAGAAGGCTAGGAAAGTGTTGAGAATTCTCAGAGCGGCCTCTGAGACTGTAGTGTGACCAGAAATCAACAAAATATCACTGAATATGAAACGGTCACCCTGCACTTGCCAGCTGTTCTTTGTTTATAAAAAAAATGCGCGCTTAAGATAAGTTAGTCTTTTTGTGAAAATGTAAAGTGGAAAACTCTTTGATGAATGCAGAGGCTTTGGAGAATACCATGGTTGTTTTCAGGGGTCATTTTGCATGGCGCTGTAGAATGAGGAACATTTATGGAGAGTGCAAATTGCTTCGAAATGCTTTTTGTTAGTCAAATGGACCTAAATGAGTTGCGATTTGACCGCTTCGATTAGCGCCAAATGAATTTTTTTTTCTTGTAGGTACCTCTGACCATGATGGAATAACATGTAGATAAATGTATAGCTGGATAAATTTGTAATTTCATTTTGTTTTAGAATAAGAATATTTTTTAGAGTTAAGTACTTAAAAAAAAAAATGGAATTTAGAACCAAAAGCAGAGCTTAATTGGTAATTCAAAATTATTAAAAATTAAACTTTGAAAAAATGTCTCGTCTTTTTATTATAAATGGCATATTCAAACCCTACGGACAACAATCAACAATCACATTGCCGCCACACTCACACTCAATACGACAATCAGTATACTATGTTCCTTTCACTCGCACTTATTGCAAGCAAACAATAAGTGGATGTCTGTTGCCGACGGAACCACCTTATTTTATTCCATCATGCCTCTGACAATTATCAAACATGTTAGATAATTTCACTGACCACCTGCGAGAATTTATCAGCTGTTTGGCAAAAAAAACGAGTTGGCAGGCCATGCACAATCTCAGAGCAAATTTGTGGTGTCTCCGTACCCGCTCTGAGAATGTGCTCTGAGAATTTTCTGCAGCGCATTCTCTGAGCTATGTTATTAGATCTCCGTACCTAGCTTTAATGGAAAAATCCGAACGAACAAATTTATGTTTAAATGATAGAAATAACTTTTAAATAAATGAATGATGTTTTTATTTTGTGTTTCTAAAGGTAAACTTTGGGGTGTCGCGATGGTTGATTAGGGTGCTAATGGGGTTAATGTGATTTATCAGATAGTGTATTAAAATAAAAAAGTTTTCTTTTAAGATATGTGGGATATACGTGTCGGACTTAGATATTTTAGAATTTGTTTTGAAGGACCCCCCTATTAAGGGGCAGCAGAGAGGGTGTAGTTCTGCAAGTCGGGAAAATCGTTTATATGGCCGCTATGTGAAATAGTGTTTTAAACTAAACCAAATATGATAAATCGACTTGGGAGCTAAAAACAAGTACAGGGCCATATTCGACGGACCAATGTTTTTTTTATAAAAATCAAAGAAAAAAAGAAAAATTTGGCGGTTGGCAATCTTAATCATTTAATTTGTTCCAAGTAGATTTGTTTACATCAATTTTTGAATATGATATCTCTCAAATGGCCGCCTGTGGCGTTGATGGCGTATTGTGTCCTTTTTGCAGCATTTTCCATCGTTTTCGCCAACATTTCGGCCGGAATAGCGGCTATTTCTTCACGAATGTTGTCCTTGAGCTCTTCTACGGTCCTTGGCTTGTTAACGTAAACCTTTGACTTCAAATATCCCCACAAGAAGAAGTCAGGCGGCGTCAAATCGGGCGAACGCGGTGGCCAGTCCAAATCACCACTTTTCGACATCAAACGGCCCGGAAACAATTTCTCCAGAAAATCGATTGTTATGCGACTTGTGTGCGGTGGAGCGCCGTCTTGTTGAAACCAGAACTGCCTCATACGCTTTCGACGAATAATTGGCATCACAAAATTGGTCATCATGTCGCGATAACGCTCCTGGTTGATGGTAACAGCATGGCCATTTTCATTTTGGAAGAAAAACGGCCCAATGACCGTTTTCGCACTAACGCCGCACCAAACTGTGACTTTTTCGTCATGAAGAGGCACTTCTTGAATCTCCTGAGGATTTTCAGTGGCGTAAATACGGCAATTTTGCTTATTTACGGTCCCATTCAATGTGAAATGGGCTTCATCGGACATGATAATTTTGTTCCAAAATTGCTCGTCATCTTCGGCCATTTCGATGACTCTTTGGGCCCATTCCAATCGACGAGGCTTGTCCGCAGGCAACAATCTTTGCGTCAATTGAATTTTGTACGGGAACAAATGCAAATCAACGCGAATAATCCGTTGTAAAGTGGACCGAGCCATGCCCAACTGCTGAGAACGGCGTTTTTGGGATGTTCTTGGGGACCTCTCAACACTGGCTCGTACGGCAGCGATATTCTCGGCCGATCGCCTTGGTCGACTTTTATTTGGCCTCTTCGGATTAGAAAGAGCCTCACCAGTCAAAAGTTTTTCGTATAAACGCTTAATGGTGTTCTTAGAAGGCGCACTTTTCACATTTTTTAATTTTTTAAAAGCACGTTTAGTTTTTACAATTGACTTGTTCTGTTGAATGTAAATTTCAACTATTTCAGAGCGCTCGCGTGGCGTGTATTGTTCCATGGTAAAAATCTGCTTGGACTGACGCTTCAAACGCGGTATGTCATTAAGCGATCTGACATCTCTGTCAAAAGTTATGGCGTTGCCAGATGGGTCCGTCAAATATGGGCAACCCTGTATACAAACCAAATTTTGAATCAATTGCTCAAAAATCAACAATGTTGGTGCAAATCGGCTGAATCGGTTATATGGCAGCCATATAAAATAATGGTCTAGAACGAGCGAATCTTGGTGAGGTGTCTTGGGGTCCCGAAATATGTGTTCAAACCAAAGTTGAGGCAAATACCTCAATAATTGGAATTTCTGCCAACATTTTTGGCATTCGGACCAGTGTGCAGCGCATGCGGCTCAGATAAGTAAGCAAAGTTTTTTATAACCTGTATATCTCTGCCATTTATTATCCGAGCTTTATAAAAATTGTGAGATTTTAGATATTGGGCACATACACTACACTGCAAAATATGAGTCATAAAGGTAGAATGATCTGAAAATTCAACTCAGGCAGGAGAGTTACTCACTATTACTAGTGGGCATCATCGACTTAACCTGGGAGGTTGCAGAGAAATTTGACATTGATTATCTTTTGGTTTTCCTCACGTTGATCAATTTTGGTGTTGGTTGCTATTCGGTTTCAATCTAGGAAAATATTCTAGTCGGTTTAATCTCAAAACTAAAGCAAGTTAAATCGAGTCACAAACCTAAAGCAAAGTTATATGCTATTTACACTAGGACTGCGTTATGCGTTATTCCCCATACAAAAAGTATAGGGCCCTAGTGCTGACAAAATGTTGAGTTTCGTTTGGATGCATGTGCGTTTATTCGTTACACTCGATAAGTGTTGTTCATTTCTGCCTATCGCGCAAATATCGTCACTAGCACAACAAATAACAGCTATGCCGCAGGATCTTAGGATCAAATTGGTCGGTCTGCTGTGGGGTGCCTCCAAGTTGGTTCCCGTGTTCTTTGGCATCTACAAGCTGCCTATTATATGCATCAATAAGGATAATGAAATGCCAATTTTTGTTCCTTCAGGAGAAAACTAACAATTTAATACAGTCTGTTGATATTGCTGCCCCCAACAAAATTTAAAATGGCAGATGTAAAGTTACAATATATATATTTTGAAATAAGGAAAGGAAGAATTAGCGTCAAAATTCTTCTAGGTCGTCGTGGTTAATTTTGCAGAATATTAAAGGTTACTGCAGACATTACTGAAAAATTCATACATTGCATCATCATGTCGTAATTTTGTTCCATCGATATAATAACTACGAATAATACGCTTGTATTCAATTTCCGTAAAACTTTAACAAGTTCCTTGCTGCTGCCAAAACCAAAACAAAACTCAGCTGTTTTCTTAACTCTTAACGCAAAACGCAACGCTGTGCTAATGTAAACACCTAGTCTGCGTTATTGCGGCGATAACGATTTCGATAGCAAACTCAGTGTAGTGTAAATGTTGCATTAAACTGTAAAATCTAAAACAAATATTTTCCAGAAAAATGGATTTGAAAACAAATTTATCTATATCAACTTAGTTTAAGTGAAAGAATTAATTGTTTTAGTGTGGGAAAGCCCACACTTACTTACACACACTAATTTTAATTGCAAAAGTATGTAACAGCCAGAAGGAAGCATCTCCGACCCCATAAAGTAAATAAATTCTTGATCAGCAACAAGAGCCGAGTCGATATAGCCATGTCCGTCTGTCAGTCTGTCGGTCTGTCTGTCCGTATGAGCGTACATATCTCAGCGTTGCTAAGAGATAGAGGTTTGACATTTTGATATTTTTATACTCTGTACCGAAGGTACATAGAGTATTATAAGTTTGTGCAAAAGTATGTAACATCCAGAAGGAAGCATCTCCGACCGCATAAAGTATATATATTCTTGATCAGCATCAACAGCCGAGTCGATATAGCCATGTCCGTCTGTCCGACCGTCCGTCTGTCTGTCAGTATGAACGCACAGATCTCAGAGATGGTAAGAGATAGAGGTTTGACATGTGTGGGACATATGCTTCTTATGTCTGCAGGCAGATCAAGTTTATTTTCAATTTTGGCCACGCCCCCTCCCGCCCCCGCAGTTTAGAAAAAACGTCATATCTCCCACAATTTTGAAGATAGATGGCTTGTTCCTTCTGGACATATTTAGTTATTAGGAAACTTTTTCGATCCGCCAAAGGAATGAAGAAGATCGGATGAACGGTTTTCGATTTGTACAGAGTATGTTATAGTCGGGCTTGACCGACTTTCTTTCTTGTTAATTTTGACCATGCCCCTTCCCGCCCCGGAATTTAAAAGAAACGTCATATCATCTACAGTTTAAAAGACAGATGGCTTGTTCCTTCTAGACATATTTAGTTATAAGGATAACTTATCGATCTGGCAAAGGAATGAAGAAGAGCAACGCTGCTTTCAGCTGCACTGGAGCATCAAAATGTATGCTGAGCGTATAATTTCGTTGGTACAGAGTATGTTATAGTCGGGCCTGACCGACTTTCTTTCTTGTTATACCCTTGCCGAGGGTATATTGAAATTGTCCAGATGTTTGTAAAGCATAGAAGGAAGCATTTCCGACCACATAAAGTATATATATTCTTGATCAGCATGACGAGATAAGACGATATAGCCATGTCCGTCTGTCCGTCTGTTTCTCTGATATCTGGTTTGGTCGCCACCAAACATTGCACGAAGTCTTCTGGTACAAATACGCTGCACATTTGTCGGAACCGGCCGCATTGGATGACTATAACATATAGCTGCCATGGGAACGATCGGTCAAAAAACTAGTTCTAGTGAGAAAAACTTTTTGTTTTTTATGCAATCGTCTCCAAACTTTGTATTTACTAGTTCTTAATGCTTCTCCACGATTCTGCCAAATTTGGCCGAAATCTGACATTTATATAGTATTTTTCTGGAGTCCAACCTCACAAAGATTAGAGTGGTCCAGGCGAAAATCCTTAGGCGTGTTACGGCACCTGAGAAATAGGGACATTGAAAAGGACTTTGGAGTTTCTATTGTTGGAGATATCATCAATAAGCAGGCTGCAATATCCCTTGACAAGCTGTCACACCACCCCAACAAATTGGCTAAAAACTTGTTAAGAAGACGCAGAATCCAAGGAGTTTGACAAAGGAGAAGGCTAAAAAGAGTTTTACCCAAGGACCTCAACTCACGGCGAGTCTAGCAGCACACCATTCATACCAAATTCTTACACTTTCTTACTAATAACTTACATTAAAACACCTAAACATTATCGGTAATCCCAAATGGACACTGCCAATTACTGTTAATACCTAATACTACACACCAGAGCTGTAAAATATTGCAATCATTTTTTCTTTAAATCTTCGTGATTTCCTTACATCGTGATTGAATTAAATTTGCGTTAAATCATTAAGATTTAAACCTTCTTGAAATCATTGATCTCTATGGAAATTTATAATTCTTTTGGAGCAATTATATTCAATTATATTTGGATTGCAATCATTTGATTTAAATCTTGAAGATTTCAATTTCATTGATTTACTTGCGAAATTTGAATTAAATTTAATGAATGAAGTATAGTCTGATTTAAATCACTTGGTGACCTTTGCTGCGAGCTTCAGGCTTGTAGAAGAATGGCCCGCAGAAATCCACACCAGTCACATCGAACGCATAAGATTCATCAAGGCGCTCCTTAGGAAGGTCTGCCATTATATGCTCCAATAGTCGAGGCTTGGCTCTAAAACATCTGACGCATCTATGTACTGCCTTGTTTACAGTCTTTCTCCCCGCAATAGGCCAGTATAGGGATCGAACTATTCCCAAAAGCGCTCGGGGACCGGTGTGGAGGTTACGCTCATGGAAGTACCAAATGATAGCGAGTGTGACAGGATGCCTTTTGGGAAGAATAATAGGATGTCGGCTATCAAAGTTCAGCGAAGAGTTTTTAGGCGACCATCTACACGGAGAAGTCGAAACTGATCCACAAACGGAGTAAGAGAAGAAAGATAACTGGAAGAGGGCACCATTCCTTTTGTCTGTAAAAAGTTTATGTCCTCCCAAAGATGAGTTCTTTCAACAAGAAGTAACAAAAACCTGGGTGCTATGATGAACATCTGAAACCGTCAGTCCAGGCTGCCGAATCCGATTACAAAATTTGTAGACGTATTCAAACACGCGCTGCAATGATGCGAAAGAATTTGCATATTTGGACTCCAATGTGATGTCTACGAATGGCGATTTGATGATAAGTACGCTTCTGTGGAGCTCGAGTGTCGGTTTTTTCCTGAAGTGGAGATGAGGGCCAATCGATTTTGTTACCGCACAGAAAATCAGGACCATGGGCCCAGAGCGCAGATTGATTCAATTCTTCAGGAAGCGCACCTCTAGAGAGTATATCAGCAGGATTAAGGGCCGTCGGAACATAACGCCATTCCATCGCTCCAGTCAGTTCCTGAACCGCAGCCACTCGGTTTGCGATAAATACATTGATCCTTGCAGGCTCCTTGCAAATCCATGATAAAGCAACAGCAGAATCACACCAGCAATGGAACTGGCCCTTGAACACATCCATTCGAGCTATTTCGTTCATCAGTTTCGCCAGCAGCTCTGCTCCACATAACTCCAGCTTAGGCACCGTAATCGTCTTCAAAGGCGCTACCCGGGACTTAGAGCAAAGGAGTTGGCTACTGGTCTGTTGACCTTCAGATAACACATACACGCAGGCACCATAAGCCTCAAGGCTGGCATCGCAGAATCCATGTATTTCCAAATCAGAGTTTGGAAGCAATGCTAAACGAGGAAACTCAGAGCGACGAACATGACCATTTCTGCTGCGCAATTAGAGCCAAGCTGAATGCATTGCCGATGGAAGGCTCTCATCCCACGAAAATTTTTCTTTGCAAAGCTGCTGGAGAAATATCTTCGCCTATGTTATTACGGGCCCAACTAAGCCAAGCGGATCATAGAACCGAGAAATGGTTGACAAAACTGATCGCCTGCAGGGTTTATCAATGGGATGCAAAATTGAGAAGGAGAACAAAAGCTGATCAGAGGAAGGATACCAAGCAAGACCGAGGGTCTTTGTAAAATCGCTGTCATCTTCAAACTTTAGAAAAGATTCTTTGTCTTCATCAGCAACTTCTAGAACAGCTGGACGATTGGAACACCACTTTCGAAGTTTGAATTAGTCCTTAGCCAGAATCCCAGCAGTCTGCTGCATGATGTCGATAGCCTCCTCAACCGAATCGCTTACAGAAATCATGTCATCGACATAGAAATCCCTCCGGAGCACCTTTAATCCAATGTGAAATTTAGCTTGTTCATCAATTGGTGCATAGCGCGAATTGATAAGAATGATGTGGTGTGATGTGGTCGATGCTGAGCCATCAAACGCGACCCGAAGTCTGGTCGAGGAGCTGTCCTCCTTTAGGATGCAATGGTGTGGGAGAAAGTATTTGCAAAGACTCAGAGATTCAGCAGGGACAGGTGACATGTGATTCAATTGTAAATATTCACGTATAAAGGAAGAATATTGATCTTTGAGAGATGAATGACGCTACAACTTTTTTCAAGGGGCAAGAATCTACGAAGTGCCTGTGGTTACGATTCTCCAAGAAGATCCAAGTTTAGCTTGACTGGCAGTCGAACAGAATACTCGCCAGTAAGCAATCGCGTAAAATGCTTAGAGAAGTGTGCCTCACACTAAAGACCCTCCTTGGATGCCTTTACGATTCGTTCGGATCAGCTTTCAACCTCTCAAAATCGACGGAGAAGCTCATCAAGTCGAGAATCCAAACTCAATTGTAATTGGGACTTTGGAGATTCATCGGTTGCCATAAGAGAAGTACAATTCATGCGCATACCACTTGATACGACCCAACCTAACCGAGTCTTCTGAATAAGTGGCAGTCCTGGCAACAGCTAATTTAAACCCGAGCTTAATAGGTCATAAAAGAGGCTAGCTCCAATTAACAATGCAGGATCAGCTAGCTTTATGTTGGAGGGTATAGCTACCAAAGCCGTAATGTTTGCGGAATATTTAAAAACTTGAGATTGCAGGCTGACATTAGCAGAGTATCCATCGGTTGCGAAACTGGAGTCGCCGATACCAGAAATGTTTGATGTAGACTTCGTTTTCTTGAGCTGCAGCTGATTTGCAAGTCGGGACGTTATAATATGCAGCTGGGAACCTGAATCGAGCAAAGTACGACATGGAACATATACCGGAGCGATTTTTGACCAAAATTATGGCAGAAGCCAAGAGCACAACATCATTGTTGAGATCTTGTGCTACTAAAGCAGTTGAGGTAGAGGGAGTTGCAGGGGCTGCAGTGCTATGGGTTAAATAAGAAGTGTTGATAGGCTGAATTGACGATGAGGCGCAGCAAAAGCAACATTTCCAAGATGTAGAAGAGTATGATGCTTAGATCCACAAACTCGACAACTGATTGAACTGCATTGGCGCACCTGATGTCCTCTTTTTAAACAATTTAAGCAGAGACCAATCTTCTTAGATTCTCTCAGACGAACGGCCGGTGACAAGTTACCAAATCTTGAGCAATTATTAATACCATGACTAGCTTTATCACAAAAAACGCAGCCCGAGAAGTTTGTATTAGTTGCAACAAATGATGATCTACTGGTGTTAGGTTTTTTATTCTTGCCCACATGAGCGCTCGGCGCATAACCTGCCATAGCAAAATCCACTGTTTCCAAAGTTTTGCAATGCTGGTCCAGAAAAGAAGCCATTGATTCCCACGATGGAATCAGATTCACAAAGGATGGTTCCTCCAACCTTTCCTCCCACTTAGCTTGAGATGCTGGGTCCAGTTTATGTAGAAGCACCTGCACGATGATGCATCCGGTGATCTGCTCTGAGTTGCCCAATCTTTTCAAGGCACGGATGTGTGCGTTGAACTTGTCCGATAGCTCCCGAAGCATAGCCACTGACCCATTCTCCACTGCCTTTAGCCTTTAGATTTCTATGATGTGTGCCTGAAAAACTAAACGTCTGTTATCAAATCTATTTTGCAGCAGTTCTAAAGCAATAGAATATTTAGCGTTCGAAATCTCCAAAGAGCGAATCGTATCCGGGGCTGAATCCTTGAGACAGGAACGTAGATGCTGCAACTTTTCCACATTAGTGAGATCCGGATGATTATCTATGATCGTAGTAAACATAGAATAGAAACCAATTAGTGTACCCGCCACTAAATGTAGGCAATTTAAGAGGCGGCAAGGCAGGAACTGGTTTCGGTCTGGTTGATATGGGTGCAGCAACACCTTCACGAAAGGTAGAACACGGCGGCATTTGCGAGGACCGCTTTGCAATTTAAGACCGAACCGACGTTTCCAGAGCTATGACCAACTCATCGAAATTCTCGAGAAGATCACTACCGATTTCGTCAAAGTCAAGCTCTTCGAGACTATTGTGGGTTTGATCAAATGTCACTTGCAGTTTTTCGATCTGCTTTAAACGCACGGTTAACATAATCTCGTCCCAACCCTCACGAGAATCTGTGTTTAATGAATTTTGTAATTTTTGCAATTGTCCGTACACAGAAGCTGCCTAGCGCTGTAAAAAAGATACCCTGTTCGCGGGCTGCTCCGCTATGTCAACATTTTCCGTTCTGTCCGGCATAGCAACAGCAAACCAAATTTTCAGCGAGAAACACAAAGCAAGGAACGCAAGAAATAACGGCACTGAACTAACGGCACTGAAGCAACGGCACTCGCTTTGTATGTTCATGTACATACGTGTGTATGTATGTATATGCGTGTGTGTACTGGCACTGACAGTGGCTCTAACTGCATTTAAGTTATTGCACTTATGTTTTATGTCCAAATATAAACGCACAAGTCACTATTTTGTAAGTTGATCAATTTATTGATATTATTCTAAACAATTGATCGCACACGCAGAATTGTTTTCTGGCCGCCACTGTACACACACATATACAGACCGGCGAACGAAACGAAACGGCAAAGCAACGGTGACGGCAATGAATGCAAGTCATTTTTGCACAAACGAAATGTTCACGATTTGTTAATATTTTATTGTTTTATGAACAAATCACGTCGGGGTCACCAATGTTTGACTAACAAGCTTTTTTGTTAGTATAGTCCAACGAAATAAGAAATTTAAATAAATTTTTTGGGGGTGTTTATTGCGAAACGAAAACGATATTTGGGACCAAGCGTCCGCTGCGAATTACATATGCGAAAGAAGAGTGAATGCGTGTGGGCAGGCAAGCCAGTGCAGACGTCGACTGCTGCTGTCCAAAACATAATACAATTATACATTATACAATTTTATATACTTTAGAATTAAGAGCTTGAACAAGAGAATGGCTGTCAAACAACAAAAACAAAGAATTATGTCTAATTCAAAACTAATAAAATTAAAATTATAAACACTACAACTCTTGTCATAACTAAGGAAACTTTTAGCCCCATGCACCGTGCGCGGGTTAATCGACGCACTATGTAGCCGTTTCACTCACACTAACTACTCAACGCTATTTCACTCGCACTTATATCAATGGACTATGATTTTGCCGAGTGGACTACCTTGTATAATTGTATCATGGTCCAAAATGCAAGTTGAGAGAGTAGAAGAGAGCAATAGAGCGAGTTACAGTTAGATTGCGGCGTAGGCAAATACAATAGATCGAGAAGGCGAGCAGCGCAGTCGCGGCCGCATCCGAATTGACAATATGTTTGTTTATTTGTGTTTACAATTTAAACAATGAATATTATCTACGTTAATTTGCGCCATGGTATTAATTATAAATGATTATGTAGTTTGTTTAGGCTGCGTGAGATGACAGCAATAAAAAATAACCTTAAAGGGCACATAGATAAATTAATTTCAACCTAGTTCCAACTATGTCGGGGAGCACCAGAATTTGGTAGTTGATAAGTAACTACTATTTTGTGGTAGGTTAGCTATGTAAAGTCTATTTACCGTAACTGACAACTTATTAAGTCTCGAAAAAATTCCAAAGAGGATACAAAACATTAATATTACAAAAGTTTACTGACAATCTAATTAAAAATCATGCTAGGATCAATGCACAAGCGCAATAACATAACAAAACTACACAGCTATAGCTTCAACAATGCTAACCGTAATAAATACCATGGACCGCTTAAAGTTGGCGATAAACGACGCACCCAAATGAACCCCGAACTGTACTAGCTCTATGGAGACACATATATAAATGATATACTGAGAATATGAATACAGTCCAACACACTGCCCAATCGGACACCGCCTGCTATCAGCAGTAGACAACAGATTCGACGCATATGCCAATTTTAAACAAATAAGGGCGCTGCAATGTGCTGGAAAACTCAATCATCTGTTTATGATGGAAGCCTTATTAAACTTGCACAGGTTGCCTGGCTGTTCCAGCTTCACATCTGTCAATCGAACGGGCGTTAAGCGCTGTATCGACTATCATAGATGTAATTTGTCTAAGAAAACCATACAATATTTGCTAATTACTAAGTTAGATATGACATTATTAAACAAACCTATAGTAAATATGGAATACAAAATTTTGAACAATTCTATTTTTTACTATTATACTATTATTTGTTTAATATGTATAACCATATCTCTGCTACGACAACTGTGCTGCTACTTACCAAGCTTCCGTTTCTCAAAAACTGCCTTCACAGGTGTCGGGAAATCCGAATAAAGACCAGTGCCGTAATAAAAATGATTGCCCCTTTTGACCCAAAATCCACTCTCTAACAGCTTACGTAATATGCTGATGTTTTTATACCTGTGTTAAGAGCCGGCATTGGGCAACGAGGTTTATATGGGACATTTGTTCGTAAAACGACTTACCTTGTTTAACCAAGTTTTAACCCGTTGATTGGCCAAAGTACAATCAGTACCTGAAATAAGTCAACTCTCATTTCATTCAGAACACTTAAACGTAGAAATCTCATAAAAAGCATCATTCGCTCTGTTCGATCTTCTGTGTATATGCAAAATCAACAACTTCGTGTCACGAATTCGAAACAGCCTTCATCTGGGTGCAAATATTAGGAGGGACTCAGCGCATTCAACTCAGAGAAATATGCTACGTTTATTTACACCGCAAAATAAGAGCTCCACATCTTAATATTTTGATATCAATCGAACTCAGTAAAAATCACGTTTTCATGGCAATATCTCTTAAAGCACCAGCACATAAACACATACGCCGAATCAGAATGAGAGAGAGAGAGTTTTTGAGAAGCTTTTTTTAGAGCTGGTTAATTGAAACAGCTTGCACCATCAAAACTGGTGAAGGTAACAGGGTGTATAAGTTATTTAAAGAACAAAACTTATTCATTTAAATGTCCCTAGGCGGGATCGAACCCACGACCTCTGGCACAGTAGGCAATTACACTAACCAGCGCACCACACCTGGCTACTACAGACAAATAGATCATATTATATATAAGTTAACAACCCGCTGTCGCCTTACCCACCATCACCTCCCCCCATTCCCTTTCACAAACCAACAGCATAATTCCGCAGAGTCAGCACTTCTACAATAATGCGCAAGCAATCAGCGACAAACCAAAAATTTAAGTTGCAGCATAAGCGCCAACAATGTGTTGGCCAGCAACAATGATTCGAAACGATCAAGTTGCAGCGCAAGCAGCGACGTTGTGCTGGACAAGCACAAACGGGCGGATATTGCGAAAGGGCAGTAAGCGCTCAGCCTCCGCAGCGACTGCGGGAATCACCAACTCAGCGCCAACGGGCGCATTGGAATGGTTGGTATTTGTGTCGGGAATGGCGCTTTGTCTTTGCCGCAGTGGAGAACTGAAAAGAACAATTTTGATAAATAAAATAATGTTAAATTGAAAGGAACTACCCTTGAGTATTTATTGGCAATTGGGTGGATAAATACAGAACAACGAAATGCAGGTTATTTCCTAAAGGTAATAGTATGGTTAGGGGTAACTCAGACTGAGTTACCTTAACTGGCGCCCAAGCGGGTTAAGCCTGACTGCAGTTATGTGGAAGTTACGAGAAAAATTATATTAAGTGAAACAAAAGGAAATAAGTGCAAAAATGTGTGAGTGTGTGTGGTGCGAAACAAAACAAAATGTTTTCATAAAATACAAAAAAAAAGACTACACGCTGCTGTGGGTAACACAGGTTGCAATAGCAGATGATTCTACCCACGAGCGCAAAAAAAAGTTGATTTAAATAACTAATAATTTTAACAAGAATTAAGCGTTCTCCACTGCGGCGTAAAGACTGTATATGCCATTACGCGAGTGCGAAATTACGCAACAAAAAAAGAACAAACAAATAATTACAAATCCGAAATAAAATGCAAAAAGTGGTAAATTCACTATTCTCAAAAAAAATGGGTGCAATAAACGGGAGAGTGGTAGCCTGCTAGATACGCTAAGAGGTGTGGAATGCACCTGAAAAAGCCTCCTAGACGGCTGTGTGGCGAACCATACCATAGTAGGCAAATAGCCAAAAAAGACAAATACGGACCATCGTGCCCAGGGCCAGAAGAATTCATTAACAAATGTAAAAATTGCACAAAATAAACACACAAACAAAAATAATAACGTGTTATGTTATGCATTTCCAAAAAACATTAGAGAGTGACTTCGAAAGGAGGAATCCGCTTGGGGTTCAAGTCATCCCCTTGACGCTGCCTCTCAATGAGTTCGACTCAAGGAAAACTTCGACTCTTCCGGATTGCGTAAAGGAACTGCAACCTTTCGAAGGTCAACCAGGGGGATACGTGTCGAGGGTTAATCAACAAAAACAAGCCATTATATAGGCCAATCGTGTTGCACATAAGCAGAAAATAAGGGGTAACGCCGACATGGCGTTGGCTTCTATGAAGTGCAGTACGATGATTGGCAGGAAGCCAAGCGTGTCCTCGCTCTGTACTATGCCGACAAGAGGTATGTGAGGACCTTGGAGCATCAGCTGAGCCGTATGACCCAAGGGATAAGACTCTAGATGGATTCTACATGGAGGTAAACACCCACTTTTCACTCAATTTGGTCGCTTTGAAGTACGGGAGTCCCCCCACGTAGTCAGTGCTCTTGTCGAGACATATAGGGATAAAGCCCTAGATGTTTTTATTCGAGGTGTTAATGGGCAGTTTTCGAAACTATTGGTGGTTCGAAACCCCAGGGATTTGCTAGAGGCATACACTTTTTGCTTGGAGTGGCAAAACGTTGTCTCAAGGATTAACTATAATCCGACGCTTCACGCTGACAGATCCCCACAGCATTCTCAGGTCGATCAGCCTAGGTTTCAGGGTCCATTCCAGCCTAAGTCCAGACCACAGACCCGGCTACAACCCAGGTCCGGGTATGAGTCCCTAGCCCTCGTCCAGGTTTTAGACTTCGAGGTCAGCTATTAAGATGGAATCCAACCAATCGGGTCAATCATACCGTTCTGGATTTGGTACCCAGCCGGACGAAGGCTCTGGTATTAAGAGAACATTAGCTGGTCCCTCAAACCCTTTTCGTAAGGCTCAGAGGTTGTATCATCTAGAGCCAACGGGGTCCTCACCAATTGCTGCCCCATAGGGCTTTACCCAAGAAGCTTCACATGATCCTCACTACGAACAAAATTGTCCTAGCAATGAAGGAGCCGTCGAGCTCCCGTCACAAAAAGCGGGTGTGGATGATGCAAACGGAACATTCACATGTGCAGGGGGAGAGGAAACCATTTTTATGACCGATGCCTCTCCAGTGTACCATACCTAGAGTATGGAACCAAGAATGAGGCTAAGTTACAATTCCTTATAGACACCGGCGCAAATAAGAACTTTATAAGCCCAAGAATAGCCACCGGTTGCACCCCACTTCCCACCCCTTTCCATGTCCAGTCTGCCACAGGTAGCGTTAAGATCACGCATCGCAATTTTTCAAACGAGTCGGTAACAACACGACTATTACGTTTTTCGTTCTCCCCGGATTACTTTCTTTTGACGGTATTATAGGGGATGACACTCTCAAAGAGCTGAAGGCTTTGATAGACAGGAAGAATGATTGTTTGGTCATATCCCCCGGTATTAAAATACCTAGTTTAGCAAGGCGATCTCTAAATGTGCATCCTTATGTCGAACTCCCAGAGGGCGTGAATCAAATTTTGAACGCTTTGATTAAGTTTCAAGTATCTTTGAGCCATTCTCGCCTTGAAAATCCATGGATACTAGCATAAAAGCCGAGATTCGTACCAGCACGAACGATCCTATTTATGCCAAAAGCTACCCTTCTCCAGCTAGCATGAGGACTGAGGTAGATGAGCTATTGAGCGAAGGTGTCATTAGACCTTCCAAAAGTACTTATAGCTCACCAGTTTGGGTGGTTTCAAAGAAGCCAAAGCCAAATGGGAATAAGCAGTACCGTATGGTGATCGATTTCAAACGATTGAGCGCTTATACAATATCTGACACTTACCCGATCCCAGATATTAACTCTACCTTGGCCAGTCTTGTGGAGGCCAAATACTTCACTACACTTGACTTGACATCCAGGTTTCATCAAATTCAAATGAAGGAAGTACGAATCCCTTCGCCTTCCGTTCGGACTAAAAAACGCCCCTGCAATCTTCCAGCGCATGATCGACGATGTTTTGAGCACATTGGAAAGATTTGCTATGTTTACATTGACGATATCATAGTCTTTAGCAAAGACTTGGATAGTCACTGGGAGATTCTTCGCTTGATTTTTGACAAACTGAGGATCCAAGTAAATCTGGAAAAGACACAATTTTTGTCCACACTAGTGGAATTCCTGGGTTACGTCGTCACTTACGACGGCATAAAAGCGGATGAGAAGAAAGTGGAGGCCATAACCAAAATGAAGCCTCCCACCAACGTCAAGGAACTAAAAAGCTTCCTTGGTATGACTTCATACTACAGGAAATTCATTCGAGAATACGACCAAGTCGCCAGCCCTTGACGAACCTGACGCCGGGCGAGTTTTCGAAGGTCAAGGCAAATCAGTCAAAACGAATTCCGATCGAACTAACGAACAGGCTTTGCAAGCTTTCAACGATTTGAAGACAATTCTTCCGTCATCCGAGGTGCTAGCCTTCCCAAATTTTGACCAACCTTTTCATTTGACCACCGCAATGTTGTCCGTGTTGTCTTAGGATGATCAGGGCAAAGATCGCCCTATTTTGTATATTTCGAGTTCGTTGAAAAGGACGGAGGAGAATTGCGACACGAACGAGAAAGAGATGCACATGTACGGAGTGTGATGTATTAGAATTTACACAGATCATCAGGCGCTTACGTTCGTGTTAGGGGGCAGAAATTTTAATACGAAGCAATGAAAGTCGCAAATAGAGGAGTACAACTACATTCTAACGCAAATAAACCACTTGGATTTCGACGTGGCAACCGTTCACAGCGCACTCCAAGACGCGTCGCAATTGATACCGCACGTCGAGATTCCAATCTACTTCTACAAGAACCAGCTGATATTCGATTGTGACCAAGCGGAATACAAGTGAGAACACTCTCACATGGGATCTAACCCCAGTTAATGACCATACAATGCCGAAATTAACTATTTCTTTGCGGAAGTTCCGAAGTTTTTTTTGCAGGAACTTGTTGCTTTGAGAACTTTACACTTTTTAAAATTCGCATAACGCAACGATTGGTCTTAGACTTGTCAGACCCAGACGAGATATGTGAGGCAATCGAGAAAGAGCATCGTAGAGCTCATAGGGGTGCAAAAGAAGTACGACTTCAGATCTTGGAGAAATACTACATTCCATGAATGAATAGTACAATACGTCTACTATTTGCAACTGTCTTCTTGCAAATGTTGCAAGCTTTTCAAGTATAAGCGTCAACCTAACAAGCCAGTTTTATAACTGACCCTGATTCCGAGCTACCCTTGCGAAATTCTCCATATCCATGTATTTACATGGGAAAAGAGGATTTACTTGAGTTGCATTGACAAGTTTACCAAATTTGCCAAACTTTTCCCTTTGGAATCTAAGTCAGCGAGACACCTTCGGGAGAAATTAGTTGAGGTGTTTCACTATTTTACGGTCCCCCAGATTTTAGTATCCGATAACCAAAGGGGCCTCCTATGCCCAACCGTTCTGAATTAACTGCGGGAACTACAAATAGAATTGTACTATACCCCGACTCAGAAGAGTGAAGTCAACTGTCAGATCGAAAGATTCGGCTCTACATTTTTGGAAATTTACCGTTGCTTAAAGGACGAACACCTATTTTTTAAAATTACGGAGTTGGTCCCAATAGCTGTGGACAGGTACAATAATTCCGTCCACTTAGTCACACAAAGATAATCGGTTGATGGTAAACTACGAAGGGTTGTCGGATTTCAAACGACAAACCTTGGAAAATGGGAAAGGACACACACAGTTAATGGCTAATGCTAGCCATAATAAAACCAGATCCCAGCCTGTTGTTTATAATCAGGAGGATACTGCGTTCGTGGCCAATGAGCAAATTCAAACCAAAGATATGCCGCGATTTAGGGCAGAGGTGGTTCAGGAGAACAAGGAAGTCACGCTTAGGACTATATCAGGGAAGGTTTTCCATAAATCGGATGTGAGAAACTGAGATTTTTTAAACTAAACCAAAAAGGATGTGGGAAATATTAAGATAAACGTTTCACTTCCCCCGGTTAACGACTAACTAAAAACATTCATGTACCCAAATACAAACATACTACACACCATACAAATACACTACACACCAAACAAATACAACACCAATACACTTACGCAATAATACTTAAAAATAAACAAAAATACAGGAAACCACGAATTGTACCGTACCAAAGGCAAATTGACTATAACTTTTTCCGTATTTCCCCGATTTCGTAAGCGCGGTATTGTTCCACGTAACGGCTGCCCTCCACATCTTCAAATACGATACACCCGTAATCCCTCTGCAACAAGGCCTTATTTGGAGGATCAATGGGGTATTCAAACTCGCTCACACAATCGATTTGGGTAAAATGCAGCAACTTATCATCGAATTAACGGAGGAAACGGCTGCGATGACTAAACGTAGTATCGGAGCCTTGGTGACACATTACCTGGAGGATGCAGCTGAATGTATAAACCGGATGACCAGCGAACAGCTAAGGAGGGCTCGTTCCATAAACTGGCTAGAATCTGCTTGGAAATGGGTTGCCGGATCACCAGATGCAGCGGATTGGAATGCCTTTCTGAGCTCACAGGACTTGGTCGCCAAGAACAATGACCAGCAGATAAGGATCAACTCGAGACTCTTTGACTCCACGCATGAATCGATCCAACAGCTCAATAATGCTGTTGCAAGAGCGAACGCAATAGACGGGGACCTTCATGCTACTACGATGGTCCTGCACAATGCCATCATCTTGGCCTACCAGGTCGCAGAAGTTACAAGAGCTTGCCAACTGGCTTAATCTGAAGTATCAAATCTAACCTTTTGGACCACGGTCAGATCGAGACCCAACTGACCGAATTAGACAGTCTTCCATTTCCAAATGACATTGAAGCGGTGGAATTCTCCCGACCATCTATTTAGACCAATGGAACATTGTTGTCGTACATCCTGGCCCTGCCCAAAGTGACAGAAAATCGGTATCGGTTGATGTTCCTCTACCCGACTATCATTGATGGGAAACAGGTAGTGCTGGAGCACAATAAATTAGCAATGGATTCCAGCGAAACCTACGCCGTCATAGGCGTCTGCTCTTCCATAGGCAACACGACCGTTTGCCAGGAGAAGGACATTTTGAAACTGATGGAGGAGAGTTGCATCCCTCGACTGTTGAAGGGCGGAAACGCTGCATGCACCTACCTACAGACCGAGCAAGAAATGACCAATTTCATTGACGACGGAACCATACTTCTAACAAATTTTAAATGGAACGGTCTTTGCTACTTTCAAACAGTACCACTTAACTAGATCCTTTGTCGTGCAGTTCGACAATGAGATGATCATGATCGGGAATCGAAACTACAGCAGCTATTCAACAAACCATCTGATGGCAATGCCAGCCGTCTTCTCCCATGTAACGGCCACTAACTACTAACTGTCCTTGGAGTAAGTCCACTACGTAAGTTTGTAGAATCTGCGGAAGATGTCAAGCATGACCGGCAATCTACTCTTTTCTTTCCTCTCGGAAATAATGCTGATCTTGATTGCCCTCTAATTGATATACTTCCTATGGAGGAAGCTCACCTTCACCAGAGAGATTTCCAGGGTCACTGGTGTCGCCACGAACTCGAAATCGCAACCTGTTGATGACCCACCCCAGGCTTATTAATCTGCGGAACGCAGATCTTGTGGAAGGGTGGAGATAACAACCCGCTGTCGACCTACCCACCATCACCTCCCCCCATGCCCTTTCACAAACCAACAGCATTATTCCGCAATAATGCGCCAGCAATCAGCGACAAACCAAATAATCAAGATGTAGCATAAGCGGCAACAATGTTTTGGCCAGCAACAATGATTCGAAACGATCAAGTTGCAGCGCAAGCAGCGACGTTGTGCTGGACAAACACAAACGGGCGGATATTGCGAAAGGGAGTAAGCGCTCAGCCAGCGCAGTGACTGCTGGAATCGCCGACTCTGTGGTATTTGTGTCGGGAATGGCGTTTTCAATCCTTGCCGCAGTTGAGAACTAAACTGAACAATTTTGATAAATAAAATAATGTTAAATTGAAAGGAACAACCTTTGAGTATTAATTGGCATTCGGGTGGATAAATACAGAACTTAGCAGAAAAACGAAAAGCAGGATATTTCCTAAAGGAACTATGTGAGGAACGATGTTCCCCACAAAGAGCAGAGTATACAAAGGGGAAGTGGAAGTGAGGGGAAACGCGGCGAATTCAGGAGAATGGCGAATTCAACAGTAAGGGGAAATGGATGGGAGGCCACGGAAAATAGCAGCACGACGCTATGTGGCGGTGTGGATGTTAGCGAAAAGACCGTTAGGTGCGAATGGGCAACCGGTTGGTGCATTCGCACTTGCGAGACGAAAGGGCGATCAGGCAAATGGACCAATGATAGGAGAGCGACTCGGCCTTCGAGCGCTGTTGCTAGGCAGCGAGAAGTACCGTTGGGAAGCCGGCGATCCTCGAATGTTCTGGAAGGCGACAGGAGACAGCAGCAGACAGCCCAGGAGGGCTATTTAAGACGTCGCTGTCAGAAGGAAGGGGATCAGTGTGAACCGGAATTAAAGCGAGTGCGAATCGAATACGCGAGTCAAAAGTGCGAGCAACGGAAAGCGACGGAATAACGAGGAACACAGTGGCGTGATCCTTTTGCGGAAAGACCAGAGCAGGAAGCTGAGCGCAAGCGTAGACTGTGGGCTGAACGCACGGTCAGCGATAACAGTGAGCGATAAGCCAGCGTATCCTGCGGGTCCTTGAAAGGACAATAGTAGGGAAGAGCGTGGAGTGTTGTGCGAGTAAAAGGAGGCCGGCGAGTGAGCGATTGCTCTATGAGGCACGGCGTATCCTTAGCCAACGATACCCTGCGAGTATAGCGAAGCAGCTAATTAGGAGGCGGACCTTGCGAAG
This sequence comes from Lordiphosa andalusiaca, assembly GCA_035044965.1. Classification (NCBI taxonomy): domain Eukaryota; kingdom Metazoa; phylum Arthropoda; class Insecta; order Diptera; family Drosophilidae; genus Lordiphosa; species Lordiphosa andalusiaca. The sequence goes on along the minus strand of JAWNNM010001921.1, from coordinate 128,669 downwards.
TGGCAAGGATACCTCAGATAGGATCAACAAGTGTATACCGAAGATTAAGTAGGGATAACAAGTGAAATAAAGTGAACCAGACATCTGGTGCATCCTAGCATAAACCACACTGTGTTGTTATTGCAAGTCCAATACAAATTTGTTGGAACGAACCTCGACAGTCCTGAGCAAAGCCTGCACAGGTATACGGGTCAAAAGGGCTCGTTACAACTGGCGCCCAACGTGGTCTTGTCGATAACATCACAGAAAGGTTATAAATAGGAAAATAAAGTGCAAAATGGGGCGGTCATGGATTTACCACCTTAGAAAGGAGGATTTGATCCAACACGCGGAAGAATTCGGGATTGAACTAGAAGGCAACATGGACAACATGAGGAAACAATTCGGAGATTGGATAACGAAGAACGAAAACTCCGCAGAATGGAGGGAAAGGATCAAAGCAATGTCGGAAGTATACGGTAAGTCACCACTACCAAAAACAGTAGCATCACTAATACCGCCAAAAATGGACATAAATATGGAAGAGCTGTCAATCCCGTCCATGGCAGGGATGAAACAAGCAGAAGAAGACACAGAACAGCGGAAACCAAAAGTAGGGCCGAAAAGACAGACAATTGATACAAACGAATATGCAAAGGTAGCCAAACAAGTCAGAGAGTGGGCATTTAGATTCGACGGTACTGCAAAACCATTGGAGTTTATAGAACAAGTGGAATGGTCAGCAGAAATGTACGGACTTAATCTAGACATGATTCCTCGGGCCATGCCAGAGCTACTAAAAGATAAAGCCCTAAAATGGTATTTAGCAAACTACAAAAACTGGAAAAAATGGTCTGAATTCGTGGAAAGCTTCAAAGCATATTTTCTTCCGAGAGGCTACTTCAACAAATTAGCCGAAAAAGTTCGCCAAAGAAAACAGCAGTGGAACGAGGAATTTAAAGATTTCATGTTGGAAATGCAAACATTAATGCGTCCCCTACAATGCAGTGAAACCGAACAACTAGAGATAATCGGGGAAAACTGCATACCGGACCTACGAGCATTCGTACGCCCGCACAGGGTAAGGAGCTTAGACACACTGATGCAATTGGCAGATGAGTTCGAGGCACTGGAAAGGGATAGGGAGGCTTTCAGACAAGAAAACAGAAAGTAGCAGGCCAAAGCGAGTCCATTGGCTATGCCACGAAGAGCGATCGGGGAAGAAGCTTGCCGAAGGTGTCAAGAACACGAAAGACACTGGGTCAATCGGGGTCCGCCAGGGCAACCAAGAACAGGACCAACGAGTAACGGAAACGAAAATTTCGTACAGAATCCAACACAGGCCTGCCGCAGATGCGGAGAATCAGGCCATTGGGCAAGAGAGTGTCAAAATCAACGAATACTATTCTGCTGGCAATGCGGAAGGGTTGGCGTACGCACATGGGAGTGCTGCAAGCAATCGGGAAACGATCCACGACCTCAGCCTCCGAGGGGCGAGCAGAGGTCGTCCGAGTCTGCCTCTCAAAACTAATGGGAAACTTTCAGGAAGAGGAAAACCAGTTGTCGGCATGGGTAGTGATTGGGGAGAAACGAGTAAAAGCCACAATCGACACAGGGGCAACAGGAAGTTTCGTAAGCCAAGAATTATGCGACAGATTGAAAACTAAGGGGGTCATAAAACAAACAAAGAAACAAGTACGACTGGCAGACGGTAGAAACACGGAAATAGGTACCCAATTGACCATAAACATTAAATTTGGCACTCAATGCACAACTATCGATTTGATGGTGTTGCCAGGAGTGATCGATCAGTTAGTATTGGGATGGAATTTCCTGAAAGGATTAGGGGCAGAAATCGCGAGCGCAGGTCACATAGCATTTATTCCGGCGCGAAGTCGCAGGGATGGATGGTTGGAGGAAAAACTGTCAGTGGCAGTGGAAATAAAAACAAAACCAGAAGAAGAAGAAAGAATCGAGAAATTCCTCGAAAGAGAGTTGGCAGAATTGGCCCAACTAAAAGGTACGTCAAACATAGCAGAACACAGAATCACCATGAAGGACAATAGACCGGTCAAACAAAGATACTATCCGAAAAACCCAAAAATGCAAGAAGAAATAAACAAAAAGGTGGACGAGCTACTAGAAATGGGATGCATCGAACAGTCGAACAGCCCATACAGTTCTCCGGTAGTCATGGTGAAGAAAAAGAAGACCGGCAAATGGAGATTCTGTGTAGACTTCAGAACGGTCATTGAGAAATCCGTAAAAGATGCATACCCTATGCCCAGGATTAACTACATCCTAGATCAGCTGAAAGAAGCATGCTATATAAGCAGTTTGGATCTAAAGGATGGATACTGGCAGATCCCACTCGAGGTGGACAGTCGACCAATGACGGCGTTCACAGTCCCGGGAAAAGGATTATTCCAGTGGAAAGTAATGCCATTCGGCTTACACTCGGCATCCGCCACATTCCAGAGGGGATTGGATCAAGTCATCGGACCGGAAATGATGCCACACGCATTTGCATACCAAGATGACATAATCGTGATAGGGCGTACACTGGACGAACATATGGAAAATTTAAAAGAAGTCTTCCGAAGGTTAAAAAGCGCAAACCTACGCATAAACCCAGAAAAGTGGCAATTCTTTAGGAAGGAGTTACAATATTTGGGTCACCGAATAACGGGTGAAGGCATATGTACAGATCCAGAAAAGGTGGCGGCGATCGCCGAACTAAAACCACCAACCAACATAAAGGAACTACGACAGTATCTAGGCGTGGCATCGTGGTATCGAAGATTCGTACCAGATTTTGCAACAATGGTGCAACCATTAAATTCCTTATTGAAGAAAAAGGCTAAATGGACATGGACGGAAGAACACCAGAAGGCATTCAAAAGGGTAAAATCAAAACTCACCGCAGATCCTGTGCTGACATGTCCGCATTTTGAACGTATGTTCATACTACAGACCGATGCCAGTGACTACGGTATCGGGGCAGTCCTAACTCAAGAGACCAAGGAAGGGGAAAAAGTCATATCATATTCCAGCAGAACGCTAAACCAAGCAGAAAAAAACTATTCAGCTGAGGTGGGACAAATAGTATGGGCTAAGGAGCACCACCTGTCAAAAGCAGCGGAGGGATTTGCTGCCAAATTGGCACCTAGATATGGCGGACCATATGTAATCATCGGGTTTACATCACCAGTAATATGCAGACTACGGCATAAAACAAACCAACGTGAGCGAACAGCTCATGTTAGTGAGCTAAAGCAGCAGGGAGATGATATCCAATTTAAGGTTCACCCTTAGAATAGAAACTGATGCTCTTTCAGTTATAAGGTCCACCCTGAATTTAGAAACTGATGCTCTTTCAGTTACAAGGTCCACCCCAAGGATAGAAACTGATGCTCTTTCAGTTACAAGGTCCACCCTAAGGATAGAAACTGAGACTCTTTCAGACATAAAGTCCACTAAAACAGAAATAATAAGGTGAAATACAAGGTCCACCCCAGCAGAAAATTCGGAAGAGTATAATAAAGGAATAGGGTCCACCCCAACAAGACTGTTTCCCCAGCTTGTTGCTAAGCAGTAAGAACGGCGAAATGCGGCGAATTGGCAAAATGAGGGGAAATTCAGCTTTTCAAAAGGGGAGAAAGAGACAGCGTTAGAGCGAGGCAACGAGAGGAGGAACCACAGTTAGGACTCCCTCCGTCAAGGTGCAATGATGGCCGCCAGAACTCTAACGGAGTTCCAGTCGGCTATATAAAGGGCTGCAGTTCCTAATGATGTAAGTAATAGAAAAAAAGGAAAAAGGTACAATGGTCGCATCACGCAAGGCAGCAGAGGTCATCCGCACGGGAAGAAGAGGCGGAAGGGACGAGAATCGCCGACTGGGAGATGGCAGGCGGCGCTTGCCATTTGCCATTTGGACACGGCACAGGCGTAGGCGGAGCACTACCCCGGTACTGCAACTCCTGGCGTCCCCGCTGGTGTCGGAGGAGGAGGTGGAGGAGGAAAGAAATTTCCTCTCACCAATTCCTTCGCCGCAGCAGCTGGGAAGTTGGAGTAGCGGAGAGGACAGCGAGCCGGAAGGGCAAAACGTGGATTACGTTACCCTGGTCGGCATCGCTGAGCCGAGCATGGGAGTTGACGAGGAGGAGGCAGCGGCAGGACCGCCATATGAACCGATGAGGAGCCCGGTTCCGATATGGAGGCCGGCTAGACCTCCGACGCCCATTGTGATCGTCATATCGGACGACGAGGATGACGAGGCGATACCAGGAACCGGAGGGAAGCCAGAACCAGAAGGAGAGGAGGAAGGAGCTGGATGGGTCCCGCCCACTCGGTCACAGTGGCACACAACCACTGTGAGGAGTGGGTGGCGAATCCATCAGGTCACCACTGTGGTGACGTGGGCAGAGAAGGTAGAGGCCGAGGAGAAGCGGCAAACAAATGGCCGGGACCCGAGAGGTAGACCAGCAAGTCCCGTGGTGGAGCTACCAGCGTCGGAGGACGAGGCTGAAGGGGAGGTGGCAGTGGAGCAGGAGAAGCCATCGGAAGAGCCGATACGAGTGGTCAATATGGAGGTACCGGAGGTGGCAGCGCGGGAGTCGGAGCCTGCAAGCGGAGAAGGGGTGGAGAAAGGCCCGTGGGTGTGGCCTGCACCGCTGCCAGACCATGGCAGGCAGGTGGGAAGGCAGCAGTCTTGCCCCGGTCCCGAAGTGCGGTCAGGGGCGGAAGAAGCGAGGACGGCCTTCAGGAGGCAGGCATCGTGGCCTCAGCAACAACCGAGCTGCTCGCAGATGAAGTGGAGGCAGATGGGCCTGGAGGAGTGGCCGCAGGAGGTCTTACGGGCGATGCTGTCGAGGAGGGACGGCGGACGACAGGCACGATGGTCGCACATTCTGTGGATCGGGACCACGCGGTATCGGCTGAGGCTGCGAGGAGGGAAGGGCGAGGTATGGGTGGAGGAGGCCCGAGAGGAGGGCGGAAAGTAAAATAAAAAAAAAGTATATAGAAAGAAAACACGATTGAAACACTTCAAAATCCAAAGTCCTTAATTTATTAGCAGGAACGGAGTAGGTGCGGGAGAGCAGTCACTATAAAGGGGGAGGGAGGCGATTTCACAGCCCGCGACAGCAAACGGGAGGCAGAAATGTGAAATGCGACGTTCGGGAGTACATGCACGAGGGGAGACACTGTCCAAGGGAAAGGGAAAACACGGTCACAAATACGACGGAGGGGAGGAGAAAAGGCAAGGAAAACGAAGGGAATTCACGGGTAAAACATCATGGGGAACGCGAACGGTTGGTCAACATTAAGTTACACAAACGTCAAGAGAGGGGTAGGGATGCCGGAGGTAAGGTTGTGTCGGCAGATATACGATGGCTGCACAGAAGGGTAGGGCATCAATCATGAGGGGGCAGCGGCTGCGCAGTCGACGTCGAATGACGTCGGGTGAAAGGTCTGAAAAGGAAAGTAATTTGTGTAAGAAACAGTACGGAAAGGGGTGAAAGAAGAAAGTACTTACCAGCGGATTGGGAAAAAAATTTAGAAAGTCATGTGCGGCCTGCGATGGGAGTTATGCGATTACCATGTGATCGGTGTATCCGATAAAGTAACGAGCGAAATGACGATAGGCATGGGTACGGGAGTCACGCGGTTACTACGTGATCGATGGATCCGATAAAGTAACGACGGTCATTAGTACTCGTGATTTGGGGAACGGGGCCATGGCCGATGGTCGGTCGATCGATTGTTCGGATGAAAGGAATTGATCGTGGCGGGAAGTTCGAATGGGGAGGAATGTCTATAGGAAGTGGGACATTTCCGCTTCCCGAAGAAAGAGGGGAGTGTGAGGAACGATGTTCCCCACAAAGAGCAGAGTATACAAAGGGGAAGTGGAAGTGAGGGGAAACGCGGCGAATTCAGGAGAATGGCGAATTCAACAGTAAGGGGAAATGGATGGGAGGCCACGGAAAATAGCAGCACGACGCTATGTGGCGGTGTGGATGTTAGCGAAAAGACCGTTAGGTGCGAATGGGCAACCGGTTGGTGCATTCGCACTTGCGAGACGAAAGGGCGATCAGGCAAATGGACCAATGATAGGAGAGCGACTCGGCCTTCGAGCGCTGTTGCTAGGCAGCGAGAAGTACCGTTGGGAAGCCGGCGATCCTCGAATGTTCTGGAAGGCGACAGGAGACAGCAGCAGACAGCCCAGGAGGGCTATTTAAGACGTCGCTGTCAGAAGGAAGGGGATCAGTGTGAACCGGAATTAAAGCGAGTGCGAATCGAATACGCGAGTCAAAAGTGCGAGCAACGGAAAGCGACGGAATAACGAGGAACACAGTGGCGTGATCCTTTTGCGGAAAGACCAGAGCAGGAAGCTGAGCGCAAGCGAGGACTGTGGGCTGAACGCACGGTCAGCGATAACAGTGAGCGATAAGCCAGCGTATCCTGCGGGTCCTTGAAAGGACAATAGTAGGGAAGAGCGTGGAGTGTTGTGCGAGTAAAAGGAGGCCGGCGAGTGAGCGATTGCTCTATGAGGCACGGCGTATCCTTAGCCAACGATACCCTGCGAGTATAGCGAAGCAGCTAATTAGGAGGCGGACCTTGCGAAGTGGCAAGGATACCTCAGATAGGATCAACAAGTGTATACCGAAGATTAAGTAGGGATAACAAGTGAAATAAAGTGAACCAGACATCTGGTGCATCCTAGCATAAACCACACTGTGTTGTTATTGCAAGTCCAATACAAATTTGTTGGAACGAACCTCGACAGTCCTGAGCCAAGCCTGCACAGGTATACGGGTCAGAAGGGCTCGTTACAACTGGTATGGTTCGGAGTACCTCAGACTGAGTTACCTTAGTTTATATGTACAAACATTAGATATCGGACTTTCATTTTTTATTTATAAAAAAAAATGTTTGTATAATTTATATCAGGGATGCAAACCACTCGAAAATAAGTACTGGTTTGGTTCAGTGGTTCGCACAGTTTCTAAACCGCCGGTTCGGTTCATAACGTGGTTTTTGGAGTTAAATGAACTGCGGTTTCAGTTCGGTTCAGTGGTTCACAAAGGCACATAAAATATGATTTCGGTGAAGTGGCTATTCGATCATTTTTGAAATTTGATTCCTATAATCCATTCGAATATCTTTAAAATCCTTAGAGCAATCTGCAAAGATTATTATGTCGAATTCCCAGCACTCGTCTATCAGTTCCTGGAGGAATGTCCTTATTTATTGGCAGATTAAGATTGAATTAAGTTTAAGAAGTACCACAGAAAATTGTAAATATTGTCTAATGAAAAAACAAATTTAAATTGATGACAGATTAAATTAAGAGATGCGGGAAATGGCAGAAGACTTGTAAAATTCTCTTCAGATCAGCCTTAAAAGTTATATCGATCCGACAACGCTAAATATGTAGAGGGTCGATCGAAATGTTTGAAAATTATCTTCGGGAAACGATTCAAATTTCCTAATTAATCAAAATCATTGGCTAGAGGAAAGCAATTCCCGTTAAAACTCGTCAGAGAACTAGAACCGAACCGTTTATATTTGTGGTTTTCGGTTCGGTTCAGAAATTCTGAAAGGAAGCCGGTTCGGTTTGCGGTTCGGTTCACCAGCGGGAATAAGCGGTTCGGTTCGGTTCAAAACCGGTTCAGCTCAGAACCGGTTTGCATCCCTAGTTTAAATAATATTAATTTTTTCTTAAAAAAATTAAAAATAATTTTTATTGTATATTTATGATGAAGTTAATCCTGTCTTCCGGAACTTCTGGTGAGATCCTTCTCACGTTCCAAGTGGATGTGGGTCAGTTGCAGAAAGAATTACGCTGTTAATTTTGCATCAGAAATTAAATACACTTTTTATTTCACAAGAATGCGTTCGCCTCGCTCGAGAGTACAAAACAGAAAGAGACAGAGTGCTAGCAGTTTTGCCTGACCTCTGCTCATTAACAATGTGACCGTAAATACAGATTAACATTGTAAATGCTATCGATATTTAACAATTTATTATTTAAAAACAAATTAAACGTAATTTTTTCGAAAAAAAAAGAAAATAAAAATTTACCTGATTTTAAATGGCAAAAAACTTTCATTCCGGTAGCTTACCCTATTATGGTTCATTTTTCAATACCAGAATACCTGATTTCCAGAACAAATAGAAACTTATGTGACGAAATTGCAAATTATTTATGTCATGTGGACTGAAGCTGTAGTAGGGTCACAAAATGCTAAAAATACCTAAAATAGCTGCCAACTCCTAGGGTCATACTGATTCGCCAGCCGCTTGTATTCAAAATGCGATTATTAAATTCACGTTTAAGCAATTATAAATTGACCTTGCAGCTTTCCAAGTCGCATGAGATACCACCTCAAATATTCGCCACCTAGTGAACTCTGCAGCTGCAACTGGTTCTTCGCAGATAATCAAACTAAGAAGGTTAAACCAATCAAATTTAATAAAATATGCTGATTCATTTATTAAATCTTGTACCTTTTTGTTGAGACTCGCTTTGACTTCCAATTTGTTCGATGTTGTCCGAAAAAATGTGCTGCAAGTGGTTTATTTTCAATTTAGTTCCACCAAGTCGGCAGTTCTTGCAATCCACACAATCTATCTATGTGGCAAACACGCATGTTTATGTTCTCTTCTGAAAATCAAGAAAATAAATAAGACTAAATAAATTGCTCATCAGCTGTTCAAAGCTTTTTTTATACCCTTGCAGAGGGTACATATATTGAAATTGTCCCGATATTTGTAACGCATAGAAGGAAGCATTTCCGACCACATAAAGTATATATATTTTCTTGATCAGCATGACGAGCTGAGTCAATATACCCATGTCTGTCTGTCTGTCCGTCTGTCCGTCTGTCCGTTCGTCTGTCCGTCCTTTTCTATGCTATCTCCTCCGCCAATTTTAAAGCTATCGCCACCAAACTTTGCACGAAGTCTTCTGGTATAAATACGCTGCACATTTGCTGGAACCGGCCGGATCAGATGACTATAACATATAGCTGCCATAGGAACGATCGGTCGAATAACTAGTTCTACTGAGAAAAACTTTTTTGTTTTTAATGCAATCGTCTCCAAACTTTGTAATTACTAGTTTTCAATGTTTCTCCATGATTCTGCCATAGCTGCCATAGCTGTCGTACAAAAGTAGTGTCAGAATAGTAGTCGTATTGAGAAAAACTTGTTTGTTTTCAGTGGACATGTCGTTCAAATAAGTATAAAAACGTGCTGCAAGGGTATACAAACTTCGCCCGAGCCGAAGTTAACTTTCTTCTATTTGTTTTATATGAAGTACGACATAAAAATTTATTTTCGTGAGTTCTGGAAATCAGTCTATAACTTGTATTTTCGGTCCCTGGATTTAAAGCTAATTGATTTTACTTTATTTGATTGATTCATTTATAGCTCTGTTGTAGATACTTAGCGTGTTCACAAAGCAGTTGGTCTGCGCATGCTTGATTCAGGTTTTTTCTCCGCCATATGCATTCGAGGTAGAGATCCACTTCTCAAAAAACATAGACCTTAATTTTTTTGTACTATTTTTGGGGATGTCATAAGTCCATCATCTGCATTATTCTTAAGATATATGTGAAATGACGCCTTAGAGTGTAAGTGTATAGTTTCTAAGTATATGGCATAGTTGGCTGTGTGTTTGCGGTAGACTTAATAGCTTTTTTACAAAGAACGCTAACAGGCGTTCAACATCTTTAAATTGTGCTACTCCCATAATTGCTGATACTGTTGCTTCTTGTTCTTGTTTAGCAATACTGCAGCAGCAAGGAATTTATTAAAGATTAAAGGAAATTGAACACAAGCGTATTATTCGTAATTGTTATCTTCGATGGAGCAATAGTACGAGATGATGATAGGTTGTTAGGTTAGGTTGCGATGTCCAGACACCCAAATAAGGTGAATACTGAAGTCTCGTGCGATCTCAGTTAGAGATGAGCTGCATTCAGTAAGCGTTTTTGTATTGTTAAGGCTTTTAAGGGCGGCTTGACTGCCTGAGTATGCAGAGACGTTCCTACTCTGATTGGTATCGTGGTAGGGAAGGTGGCTGCTTCCTGGATGGACACCACCTCCTCTTGGTATAAGCTACAGTAATCAGGAAGACAAGTTCAAATTTTGGTTGGAGGAGAAGACTCCCTACTTTTTCGTTTAGCTTAGAGCCATCAGTATAGATGTTGATGGCATTGACTCTGCTGTGGGGAAGGATATCCCAATCGTGTCGGCTTGGAATGCAGACATCGTATGATTTGGCGAACGTCGATTGTGCGATACAGTAATCAGTATTTAACAGTATACCCGCGGACCACGGCTGTGTAAATCCAGCGTACTATGGAAGGGGAAAAGCCTTTTGCACGAAAAAACGGCAATGGTTGCCTTATCTAAGCGTTCTTTAATGTTTCATTCCAGAGTACCTTCCTATTCAGAATAACTCACAAATATTTGGCATTGTCTCCAAATTTAAGGCTTACTCGAGAGGATGATGCAATTTTGCAGAAATGTCTGCAGCAACCTCTAATTTTCTAAAAAGTGAACTACGTCGACTTAAATGCACTCGGACGTTAATCTTCCCTTGCTTTATTTCGAAATTTATCAGTCCTGCTCACATTTTCAAGTGGAATCAAAAAGTAAAACGAGTGCTGTTCCGAATTGTTTTCATTTTGCTGTTTCCGTTCCCGAGTGAAATAGAAATCGATTTGTTATTCGGCACAGCAATGTAGCCTAATAGCCTATTCACACTACAGTCCAACTCAGTTCACACTGTCACCGTCCACCGTCTGCCGTCTACCGTCAGTGCCATCTTCTTCTTCCCAGAAAGAGTGTTTAAAACAAAAGTTTATTTTAATGCCATCCATTGGCCCTAAGTTATTGAATATTTCAAATTTATTTTTTAATAAATCTAAAAACCAAGTCGATTTGGTCTTTTTTGCTCAAGCAAATCCAAATGACAGTTTTGGAAAAGCGCATTTGGGCACTCGTTTCCCGCTCGTGATGCTTCCTCTGTATTTCACTTCTCTCTCAAGCCAACGAAATCCGTTCCTGGCGGGTGCCAGTTTTCGTCCTTACATCAGTCCAGTGGATTTTAATCCTTCTTTGCTCCATCAACATGGCCATCTCCTGGTAGACGTTTCTTCAACAGTCTACATTTGAAGTTTGACAATCACTTGCCGCACTCACATTATTTACCTTTTTGTTGCGAATGGCAATTTTTTTAGTGGTGGATCCCTAGCCGACAGAGGAATTTTTTGAGAATATTTGGCACGGCAAGTTCTTACGTTCTTACGTAGACGGTAAATGGTAGATGTGGGCTAGTGTGAATAGGCTATTAGCAATTGCGATCAACACTGCGCAGTGCGCATGCTCTGATGCTCAAATTCTGAGGTACAATTTTTATAAAAATGATTTGTATACCCTTAGAGCACGTTTTCTAACTTATTTGAAGGACATATCCACTGAAAACAAACAAGTTTTTCTCAATAAGACTACTTTTCTGACTCTACTTTTGTACACAGAAAAAAAATTGCAAATTCAACATTTTCCATCTATGAGCAAAAATTGTTCAAATTATCTATTTGTATTTTTGATTTTACTAATTTCATCGTATAATCGAAAATACAATCAAATAAAATCAACTACCTTAATCTATGAGTTTAAATTTCAGACACTTTTGATTCAAAAAGTAACAAATTCAACAATGTTGCACTTATAAAATCAAAAGTGCGGGCCTTTGATTTCAAAATGCTGTCACTTTTTTGAAACAACAACTTTCAATTTTGATTTACCCATTTAAACGTAAAAACAAAATGCTTAAAATTTTGAAACATGTTTCTAAGCTGGATTTATTGGCGCGCACAAACAAGGCATTCTTTGTGGTTGACAACATTTTTTTTATTATTATTTTTTAATGGAAAAGTAGTAATTTCAAAAGTGTATCACTTTAAAATTAAAAGTGTAAAGTATTAAACTCAAAAGTGGGAAATTTTTCATATTAAAATTGGTAAACTTTAAAATCAAAAGTGGAAAACTTTAAAATCAAAAGTGCCGACTTTTCATTTTAAATGTATAAGTTTATGGATCAAAAACGAATACTGACATTGGTGATTTTACCAATAAAAAATGTTATTTTTACCAGGGATGCAAACCACTCGAAAATAAGTACTGGTTCGGTTCAGTGGTTCGCACAGTTTCTAAACCGCCGGTTCGGTTCAAAACATGGTTTTTGGAGTTAAATGAACCGCGGTTTCGGTTCGGTTCAGTGGTTCACAAAGGCTCATAAAATATGATTTCGGTGAAGTGGCTACTCGACCATTTTTGAAATTTGATTTCTATAATCCATTCGAATATCTTTAAAATCCTTAGAGCAATCTGCAAAGATTATAATGTCGAATTCCCAGCACTCGTCTATCAGTTCCTGGAGGAATGTCCTTATTTATTGGCAGATTAAGATTGAATTAAGTTTAATTGTAAATATTGTCTAATGAAAAAACAAATTTAGATTGATGACAGGTAAATTAAGAGATCGGCGGGAAATGGCAGAAGACGTAAAATTGTCTTCAGGTCATCCTTAAAAGTTATATCGATCCGACAACGCTAAATATGTAGAGGGTCGATCGAAATGTTTGAAAATTATCTTCGGGAAACGATTCAAATTTCCTAATTAATTAAAATCATTGGCTAGAGGAAAGCAATTCCCGTTAAAACACGTCAGAGAACTGAACCGAACCGTTTATATTTGTGGTTTTCGGTTCGGTTCAGAAATTCTGAAAGGAAGCCGGTTCGGTTTGCGGTTCGGTTCACCAGCGGAAATAAGCGGTTCGGTTCGGTTCAAAACCGGTTCAGCTCAGAACCGGTTTGCATCTCTGATATCTACCGCCTTTTTTGTTTTTGTGTCTATGTAGATGTCCGATTTCGACCAAACTTGGCAGAATCGTGGAAAAGCTAGTAAATACAGAGTTTGGAGAAGATTGCATTAAAAACAAAAACGTTGTTCTCTCTAGAACTAGTTTTTAGACCGATCGTTCTTATGGCTATATGTTATAGTCATCTGATCCGGCCGGTTCCGACAAATGTGCAGCGTATTTGTACCAGAAGACTTCGTGCAGAGTTTAGTGGCGATATCTTTAAGGAGGAGATTGCATAGAAAGAGACGGACGGACAAATGGACATGGCTATATCGACTCAGCTCGTCATGCTGATCAAGAATATATATTCTTTATGTGGTCGGAAATGCTTCCTTCTATGCGTTTCAAGCATCTGGACTATTCCAATATACCCTCTGCAAGGGTATAATAATTGCAATATGAATTTTTTTTTTAATATAAGGGCATATTTATTAATTATAATCTATAATTTTTTTCTGAGTGCAGGGATTAACCTCGAAGCACTGAGGATTTGGCTATAAGGCGAGTTTCTTTGATTTCGTAACAATGTATGCAGTTCAACTTCTGCGTCTTCCTGATTGATCATCGGAAGCAAAAAATTCCACAACATCATCACCGCCAGCAGTTATCTCGCACCTAGCATCAAATCTCTTGTTAAATCTTACAACGGGTCAAAAATTTGTTTTATACCTTCATTTATACACAGAGAAAACCAAATTAGCTACACGCCACGTGTAGAAACGACAATCCTGAACGAAACGTGTTCACCCTGCTAAACTTCATGCGAAAAATTCAGAAATTAGAAAGTTACACGAGGCATGTAAACGTGTAGCAAAGTTAAAAAACGTGCTGCGTGGAAAAATGCAAAGGGTACATGACAAGAAAAAATTTGGGTTTTTCCAAAGTTTTTCTACACTTTTCATTCAACAATCTGATTTCCACACGGAAATGTAGACTTTCTACATTAACGTTTAGATATTGAAAACCTACACGCGAGTGTAGAAATTTTAAACGAAAATTGAAGCTCAAAATCAGTACAGAATTCTCATATTTTTTTTCATTTAGAACAATCCTATCCACACGTTAAATGTAGGTTTTCTAAATAAACGTTTAGGATTTCAAATGCTAAATGCTGCAAATAGAAAATCTACACCCAACGTATAGCTCATCGTTCATAGTCACTTGTCGAAAAATGTATACAAAATGCCTTTCTATAACCTAAGTATTTTGGTAAAAATTACTAAGTAGGCGGTGATTTACGTTTGGCGTGTTTTCGTCTCGCTTAAAGGCCTGTATCCAGCACTGCGGAAAATTCCTGCCAGGAATTTTCTAATTATTTTGAGTGTGTGGAACCCAACTAAAACAAACTGTCGTTCAGAGCGTTCTCTGTCTCTCTCTCTAGTCTCTGTCTCCCGCTCTCCAAGCGTTTTTACCGTCACTCGCTGGCAAGCATATATAACATTAATGAATTTAAGAACTTTAAACACAATTACATGTATTCCACCTTCTTCATTAATTTGTGCTGCAACACTTTCTCAAGCACTTTTCACAGAAATGTTGTCAAAATGCTTTTTCTCTGTGGCTCGTCAAAGACATGGTCTTGTCTCACTGCTTATATTAAATCAATCTTCTTCTCTCTTTTTTGTCTCCATCTTTTGTCAAATCACTTCCGAAATAATTGTCAGCAATGTATTCCTGGCCTGAATATCAGCTGTTTCTCGTTCCACACACGCTTCCGAAACGCCGCGATTGATACGCCGGTATCTATAAAAGTGTGGATTTCGTTCGTGTTGCTGGATACACAACAAACGAAAAACAAACTAAAAATTCCTGGCACTGTTTTTTTTTAAATGAAGTTTGGCAGGAATTTTTATTTTCCGCTGTGCTGGATACCCGGCTTAAAAATAAACTACATTAATTTGTTTTATTTACTAACAGGACATTGCTATATCAACTTAGCTCGCTATGCTGATCAAGAATATATACATTATGTGGTAAGAGATGCTTGAGATTTAACGAATAGAATCGTTACTTAATCCTGCACAATTTTAATATATCCTCTGCAATGGAATAAAAAACTATTTTTTTCTCTTATCCTTATTATACAGTTTCAAGTTCACAGCTGATAAAAATAAAGCAAAATGGGAAAAAGGTCAGGAGAGTAATGAGGGCGTGGCAAATAAAGTGGATGAATTCGAGATTAGCTCAATTGGAACCCTTATTAAATTATATCCAGTCTCCTCCTACGGAACCCAAGCAAATTTTCGAGGCTTGCGAAAATATCAGAATTTCCATCCAGCCATGTGGATCTTGACCATATTGCACTGCCGCACTCCCGTGCCCATTTCTAGTGGATGTGTGATTGTGTATTTTACAGCAGCAGCAGCGCTGCTTGGCCATAATTGCAAATATTTGCGTCTTGAGTCTTTCCCAAAACTTAGAGAAAATAATTATTGTTAAAACATCGACATCCAAAAAAATATTCGGGAACTGTAAGCAATAATCACTTTGAATCAAGGCTGCAAACCTTCAAAATTACCCATGAAGTTCGGTCCGGGGGTTCGAACCCATTGTAAACTCCAAGGTTCGGTTCGCGGACCGGTTCTTGGCACCAATAAACCCAAGGTTCTGGTTCGAACCAAGGTTTGCTTGCACATAAAAGAATAGCTTCACTTTTGATTTATTAATACGTTCAAAATGAAACATATATATTTTCTATCTGTATGCTTAATCATAATGATCGTTACTTAAGTTATTTTAATAATCAAATCCATTAGATGACATTAAGAGCTTTTAAAAACTGCTTAGTTAGCTAATTAGCATTATATCTTCCAAGAGCTGTTCATCTATACAAGCTCTTAAATCAGAAAGAACAAACTTAAGTACTGACAAGAAAGAAAGTCGGTCAAGCCCGACTATAACATACTCTGTACTAAGAAAATTTGGCTTTTGATCATAACTCGAAAACCGTTCATCCGATCTTCTTCATTCCTTTAGCGGATCGATAAGTTATCCTAATAACTAAATATGTCCAGAAGGAACAAGCCATCTATCTTCAAAATTGTGGGAGATATGACGTTTTTTCTAAACTGCGGGGGCGGGAGGGGGCGTGGCCAAAATTGAAAATAAACTTGATCTGCCTGCAGACATAAGAAGCATATGTCCCATACATGTCAAACCTCTATCTCTTACCATCTCAGAGATCTGTGCGTTCATATGGACAGACAGACGGACAGACGGACATGGCTATATCGACTTGGCTGTTGATGCTAATCAAGAATATATAATATATACTTTTTTGGGTCGGAGATGCTTCCTTCTGGATGTTACATACTTTTGCACAAATACTCTATGTACCTTCGGTACAGAGTATAAAAATGCTTCTTCAATTGATACCTGAGTTGCTGGTACAGCTAGTTTAGTCAAAGCAATATTTT
Organism: Lordiphosa andalusiaca; assembly: GCA_035044965.1. NCBI lineage: Eukaryota > Metazoa > Arthropoda > Insecta > Diptera > Drosophilidae > Lordiphosa > Lordiphosa andalusiaca. Next base: position 112,336 of record JAWNNM010001921.1, on the reverse strand, counting down.
TTAAGTCTTCTTTATTATGACCTTTCCAACATTTTAAAACATTTGTCGATGGATGTGATCTTAGACAACTTTCAAAGGAATCTATAACATCATTCGTAGATTTTATATTTGATATTTGCTTCTTGTTTTCTATTGCTTTTAGAAACTTCTCGTCTTGGCAATCAGACGTTGAGTCATTTATTGTTGAATTTTGAAAACTCTCATTATGCATATTAAATTGGTGAACCGAATCTCATTCTTCGAAAAAGTGGTCCGGTTCGGGTTCAGGTTCGAGGAGTCAAAAATGTAAGGTGCCTGGTTCATGGTCCGGTTCGCAAACCCCAAAAAACCCGAACAGAACCGGTTCTCAGGGGTTGGGTTCCGGACCGGTTTGCAGCCTTACTTTGAATAAATCGCACATAAACTTTTCATTAATCAATAATATACCTTCAAAATAGCCAAAATAAAGAAAGCAAGCCAACGAAGAAGATGTAACTGAAATTTGGTAAACAGCTGGAATAACAAAACAAATCGGAGAGAAAATATGCTGAGCTGTCAAATGAAATTACGTCCTACTGTGCCGAGTGTAGAACTGTAATTGAATTGAACTGAAAATCCTACAGCGCCATTTGTTGAGAAATTACCTACTCCTAAATAACATAAAAACTACAAAACTAAACGAGGCATGTAAAAAAGCCACACGCCGCATATAGAAATGTGAAAGCTAAACGTGGCATGTAGAAATGCTGCCCGCAGCATATAGAAATGTGAAAGCTAAACGTGGCATGTAGAAATGATACATGCCACATATTGAAATGATAAAGCTAAACGTGGCATGTAGAAATGCTACATGCGCATATGGAAATGGAAAGCTAAACGTGGCATGTAGAAATGCTACACGCCGCATATAGAAATGAGAAAGCTAAACGTGGCATGTAGAAATGCTACATGTGCATATAGAAATGAGAAAGCTAAACGTGGCATGTAGAAAAGCTACATGCGCATGTAGAAGTGCTACACGCCACATGTAGAAATGGAAAGCTAAACGTGGAATGAAGAAATGCTACACGCCGCATATAGAAATGAGAAAACTAAACGTGGCATGGAGAAAAGCTACATAAACGTAGTGGGTGTAAAATCCCTGTGAAATGTGTAGAAAAAACTACATTTTGGTGTAGTTTTTACATATTTTTTTTCTCTTTTATATATGTATACCTTTATACACCAAACCCTTCGTTACCTTTATTTTAAGTCATTATCATGATCCATTGCTGATGAATATGATTAACTTTTAATTCGGAATTCGCTGCAAAGGTTTCTGTTTTTTGTTGTGTTAGTGACGATAATTACGGGATAGGCATGTTTAGTTTTACCCACTTCTGGCATATATTTTTCTCTAGTTGTTGCACCTTGTGTGCTTTGACCAATGTTTATGTCCTTATCCACATTCAATAGGTATGACCCGGTAGCCAAAAATCTTAGTGCAGCTGCCAACTGGGTGGTTGGTGAAAGAACACGATGTTTGTCTGCTAATTGGTCCCCGATCTTATTCAATATAATTTGAAACAATTGAGGGCGTTGTACTTGGTTACAACGACCACAAAATACGCTATTCCCTTGGGTTAATTTTTTGTTTTTTTTTTTTGACTTCTTTTGGTATTTATTAAATCTGCTCTTAATGATCAATTAAATTTCAAATCGTTATTGGAAACTATTTTAAAAACCAGACCCTATTGGAGGTAGTTTGTTTTCTGCGGCCCTTCAAGTCAGTCGCTGGGTTGGTGGGTCATTTCTTCGGAGTCGAGATACGTTGCTAGTATGATAAGGGACTTTGCAACTTGATTAGGGAGGGCAAGATGCTTCTCTGAATATTTGCATTTAAGTTGCTTTATTTCAGTTGCGACCGAAGGGATGCGACCATTGCGAATGTACATTGGCGCTCCTGTGAGTGATATCAAGTTGATATTAATACCCGTTATTCGAAGAGTAAAAAGGGTATACTAAGGTCGTGAAAGTGTATGTACCAGGCAGAAGAAAGCATTTCTGACCCCATAAAGTATATATTCTTGATCAGCATCAATAGTCGAGTCGATATAGCCATGTCCGCGTGTCTGTGTGAACACCTAGATCTCAGAGACTAGAAGAGCTAGAGCTACCAAATTTTCAATCTAGACCAGTATTGTCTGCACCCAGATCAAGCTTGTTTAAAATTTTGGCCACGTTCCCTTCCGCCCCGCAATAAAAAAGAATAATATTTCCTACAAGTTATATGATATCGAGCTTATATTTGCAGTGTGGTGTTTGTGGCCAGTATCTACAATCTCACTAAGGGCATATCAGCACAAAATTTAAATATGTGATAACCACCAGTGAGAAGCTCACTCCTAATTTTTTAGTCTTATAGGCGCAATTGATGTGGAGTTATGAGGGCGGAAAACTAACTCAAAAAACTGTTATTTCTCAAGAACGGCTTAACCGATTGGGATGAGTTAAATATATGTTGAAGGTGTCCACAATACCACTCAAAATATATTTTTTCCTTATTTCATTGCTTTTTATTTTTCCTTAAATATTATAGAAACTTTAAATTTTTTTTATGTGATAACCAATTGGGACACCTACAGTTATTTGCTGGATTTTTCATTACGAGGCCTCTTAAAACTTATAATTTTTTCAGACACATACCAAATTCATTGGATGGTGAAAAATAATTAAACATGAAAATAGTGTTTTTTATGTTTTAGACACACTGCATTTTGACTAAAAAGGGGAAATAGCCAAAATTTTAGGTAGTCAGAGTAGCTTTTAGTTGTTTGTCATTCGAACATATTCTCAAAGCTTGCTTTTCAATCACAAAATAGCAAGGGAAATTTAACAAAGTAGTTAAGGCCATGCTACTTGAACAGCACTTTCTGTTTGATAAATGCTTGAAACTAAAATACAGAAATAATAGATCGCTGCTATAGGAGTTGGATCAAAAGACTAGACAAAGGTGGATACTTATGTTATTTAACATGGAACTGTGCATGTGCTGGCAATCGCCATTTCCATCAGCCTCCATGAACTAGATTTTTCTTTACAAGCGCTATAAATTACTTAAAAAAGTTAACTAACTTAAAACACTTTTACCTAAGCCAAATATGTGCCAAAGAACACCATTTATTAGAAAATTAAAGTTGACAAATAAAAGTGAATCTTCGTCACTATTTTCGACTATTACTGAAATGATTTTATTTCTTGAGAACATATCTGTATTATTTCAGATGGTCGAATAATTTATGATAAGAATCTCGCATGGGATAAGTAGTAAGCCACGGCAGCATTTGCGCATTCACAAGCATTGTGCATTATGCCAGAAATTCTAATACTATAAGGTTTGTACCTACACTCAAAAAAAAGAGCAGCCTAGAATTAAGGTAAACCAGTTCCTAAAATTAAAAATTGACTTTTTTTCATCTTTTAAGGCATTTTTTTTTTACCTAAACGGTCAGATTTTTACCTAAAAGGCAAACTTTCTGCCAGTTTTTTTTGAAGAAATGGTCGCCTAAATTTAAGGCCACGTTTCCTAAACGTTTGATATAACAGTAGAATCAGTATTAGCTTCAGCGTTCATCCGGAAATAAACTGCGTGGCTCAGATGTTGGAGCATTGCCTTTGTATGTGGGCGTTGCGAGTTCGAGTCCCACATCAGACACGTATATTTTTTATTTTTTAAGAAAAACTTTATTTCTTAACAATGCACTTGGGACCCCCGACTGTACAAATCACCTCTTAAGTATGTGACACAGCTTAAATCTGAAGTCATTAAAAGAATATAAAAGATATTAAAAGAATTCCTTGTTAAAAAAATGTATAACAAAGAAAATAATAATTAAAAAAATGTTACGCCTGCACTGGGACTCGAACCAACAACTTTAAAGTCTAAGACCAGCACTCTAACACCAGAGCCACGCAGATTATTGACAATCTAAGTCAGCTTAAGCTGACTTTACTACACTACAAAACATTAGGAACAAGAAAGAAAGTCGGTCAAGCCGACTATAACATACTCTGTACCAACGAAATTACGAACAGTCTTTTGATCATAACTCGAAAACCGTTCATCCAATCTTCACCATTCCTTTGGCTGATCGATAAGTTATCCTTATTACTAAATATATCTAGAAGGAACAACCCACCTATCTTTTAAACTGTAGTAGATATGACGTAGATTTTTTCTAAATTGCGGGGGCTGCAGGGCATAAGAAGCATATGTCCCATACATGTCAAACCTCTATCTCTTACCATCTCTGAGATCTGTGCGTTCATACGGACAGACAGACGGACGGACGGGCAGACGGACAGACGGACATGGCTATATCGACTCGGCTGTTGATGCTGATCAAGAATATATATACTTTATGGGGTCGGAGATGCTTTCTTCTGGATGTTACATACTTTTGTACAAACTTATTTTACTCCATATACCTTTGGTACAGAGTATAAAAATTTACCTTGTATTAAGGTTACTATTTCCTCAATAAAATGACTGAAAATTTGGTCAGCTAAAATGACTGGGTTCTTTAGAGTAGCTTGACCCTACGTCGCGCGTATCGACAATTGCGGACAACGCTAAGACGTCATGTCATTAGTGTTCGTTAGCCGGAGGACTCGGGCTCGAGACCCAGTTAAGGTAAGGTAAATATTTAAAAAAACGATTTTAAGTGTTTTTCAGAAGGAAGACCTTTTAACACAATACTACTACCACCACACAAGGTCCAAGGTAAAGGTATAGTGGCCCTTATACAACTCCAAATCCTTTGTAAGAGGTATACAAATTTTTAAAATTTTTAGGATTTTTTGACCTTAAGTTTAGGAACAAAATTCCTTACTTTTAGGCAATTTTTTGCCATATACCAAGGCTGAAATTGCCTAAAAAGTAAAGGTCATAAGCAACCTTAAAATAAGGCTCCGATGTCTTTGGCTCCATTTTTAGGTTAAATTACCATGAATTTAAGGTTATTTTCGGGGGTTTGAGGCAATTAATTTTTTTAGGTGTACTAACCACGAGGCACTAACTTGAAAATTGTGGATCTGACGGCTATTTAGGTCTAGGATTTCTAGAGGAGGTGTAGGTTTTTTGGGAAATCTGAAACAAACTTGATCTGCGTACAGCATAAATCTACCTTCGTGCAAAAATTTGTGGCTCTATCTCTTATAGTCTCTGAGATCGACGCGTTCGATTTTTTCCCATTTTCAATGGGAACAGGCTATAAAAATATGTATTGTCGTCTTCCTATCAATTTTGCCATCAGTTTTGTCACTAATAAAAGTTTATATAGCATTTTGTTTCTCACAAAAGCTCCTTTGCTTACGCCACACTTCTAGCAGATCTGCATTGCTGATTAAGATGTTGCTTCCTAATAAATCAAATAACGGAAAAAGGCGCAAAAAGCGCACAATGTGCTTACTAGTTCTGAATTCAGAATTGACAACTCTACAACATGTTTATAGACACTCACTGAAATAATTTGAAATTTGTTTTTTAACTCTTTGGAAAGTTCAACTTTCTTTCCAAAAGTGACAAGGGGACACAACTTGCTAAATATACAAATTGTTAGAAAAATACCAACGAAACACGCAACATATTAGTATCAACACATAGTACTAACCTGAAGAATTAATATTCATTTTGAATTTGATTATTTAATGATTTTTTTGTCAGAGATATGCCAATTTGCTCAATTGAAATTGCACCGTAAAGTTAACCTTTAAGACAGCACGTGTTGACTTTAACAGCTATTATTTTAACACTAAACTGTTAAGTTAACATTTTAGGTATGTAACATAGCATTTTAATCATTTCTTAACATGGTAACATTGAAAAAACGGAAATTTGCATACTCGCGAAAAATGAGTTTTGGCCACGGAAACGGGTCAAATTCAACATAGTGCATTGGCCCTTACTTGTTCAGTTTCGAGTCGGCCTTCATCTGAAAAATACCCAAATGATATGTTCGCATATATCACGCCAACATACCAAAGTGAAATGTTTCAGATCAACAATCTGTTATTTGTTAATATCCCTGATATATTTTTATAGTATCAATGCAGCATTTTCACATTACCTGTACGACATGTATTAATGTATTACGACATGGCTGAAATATTAAATATATATTTTTCTAACATAAAAAGGGTATTAATGTATTACCGATGGTGTATTTAATAATATCAAAGCTATTTTTATACTCTGTACCTGTATTTAACATCAAGAAGGAAGCATCTCCGACACTATAAAGGATATATGTTCTTGATCAGCATCAACAGCCGAGTCATGTCCGTCTGTCCGTCTGTCTGTCTGTCCGTCTGTCTGTCCGTGTGAACGCACAGATGTCTCAGATAGAGGTTTGACATGTATGGGACATATGCTTCTTATGTCTGCACGCAGATCAAGTTTATTTTCAATTATGGCCACGCCCCCTGCCACCCCCGCAATTTAGAAAAAACGCCATATCTCCTACAGTTTTAAAGATAGGTGGGTTGTTCCTTCTAGATATATTTAGTAATAAGGATATCGATAGGCCAAAGGAATGGTGAAGGTTGGATGAACGGTTTTCGAGTTATGATCAAAAGACTGTTCGCTGCTGCAGCGCAGAAGTAGCGCTGCTTTCAGCTGCTACTGCGGCATCAAAATATATGCTGAGCATATAAATTCGTTGGTACAGAGTATGCTATAGTCGGGCTTGACCGACTTTCTTTCTTGTTTTATAATACGTAAAGGACATGGTTCAAATGTCAAAGATGTATTTAAATAATAATAAGCGACTTTAGTTGGCTCGAAGTCCCAAAAAGTTGTGTTTGTTCACAGCTGTAAACAACTTTATAAGTTGCATTTATAGGTTGAGCTGGTTGCCCATATAGCTGTTTAAATGTCTCCATTGTTTTTGCTTTTTTCGAGTTGCACCATAGCTGTCTTCTTTTAATTTGAGAAACTCGGCGGGTTTCTTTCTGCTCTCACATTTTCGATGTTTACTTTGATTTGAAATCATGTCACTAGGCCATTTTGTTAGAGTACATTGATGATTTCACTTATTAATATAACATTTTAAGTTTTAATGTAATAATGGCATCATATTGATATTAAATAATTTATCTTTAATTTGTAAATTTTAATATTTTTATAAATATTACTTCGACGAGGGGAACGCCCTAGGGCTCATCTAGGATTCTCTCCTATGTATGGATATGAGCTATTAAGTTAAAATCTCTTTATTAAAACTAAAAGCACATTCAAGTATGACATTTAAAGCATGTTGTATAAAATTTTCACGAAGAAATATTAAAAAACACGGCAATGGCAGCAAATACTCGGAAGTCTCTCGGAAAAAAGGTGAATTGCGGTGCCCCTCATAACTTGGTGCTGGATCATCCGAAATCAAAAAACCAAAACTTATTCGTTAGATAATAGTTTTCCCCTGGTAACGCTGTCGAGTTTTTTTTCGAAATTTTAATTTTTCACTTTTTTTGAAAATTTTGAAGTGAAAAAATCAATTTTTTTGGAAAAATTCGGCTAATTTTTTATTCTAAAAAAAAAATTATTAACAAATTTGAAAAAACTCGACAGCATTACCTCGTAAATTATGTTCAAAAATAGAGTACAAAATTTCAAAATGATCGGTTCAGTAGTTTTTGTTATGAGAGTCGCTTTAAAGTTTTGAACACTAAAAAATTTGGTATAAAACGTTTATACGACAGGTATAAAAATACTCGTAGCTTCGTCAATTTTGCTCCAATCGACTTGAAATTTTGCCACAATACTCTTAACATTTTAGGCATTCATTTAAAAAAATAAAAAAAACAATGCGAAAAAAAAACTTAAATAGCAAAAATCTGAGCTCGATAGCTTACAAATTGTAGGAGATATTTAACTTTTTTATTGCGGGGGCGGGAGGGGGCGTTGCCAAAATTTGAAACAAACTTGATCTGCCTACAGACAATACTAGCTTACATCTAAAATTTGGTTGCTATAGCTCTTCTGGTCTCTGAGATCTAGACGGACGGACGGTCGGACAGACGGACATGACTATATCGACTCGGCTGTTGATGCTGATAAAGAATATATATACTTTATGATATCGGAGATGCTTCCTTCTTCCTGTTACATACATTTGCATGACTTTAGTATACCCTTTTTACTCTACGAGTAACGGGTATAAATATATGTTCTGCGTCTTGGGTGAGCCCCTTACTGTCTGTGCAGGCTGGGTCGTCCTCGTGCTTAAACATCCAGAGGTAATGTTTAAAGCACCCGTGTCCTGTCAGCAGTTGCGTCAAATGGAAATTCAACTGTCCATGTCGCCTGTTTAGCCAAATGGCTATGTTCGGGATAAGGCGTCGTGTCCAATGTCCGTTTGTACTTTGATTCCATCTTTCCTGCCACAGATCGATTGTAGCTTTTCTTTACGCTTCCCAGTTGTGGTGTTCCCCGGTCGCAGCCAGGGCTTCCCTCTCCTTCGCCAGTAGGTCAATAGTTATCATGCCAGCCACCACTAGTGATGCCTCATGGGATACCGTACGATATGAAGAAGTCACTCTCAGTGCGCATATGCGATAGGCTGTTTCTGCTGCTGTTCTGTAAGAGTGTGTTTCCATGGCACCTGCCCACACGAGTGCTTCGTATAGCAGGATTGAAGAGACTACACTATCAAGTAGCTTTCTCGAACTCAGCTTGGGTCCGTAAGTGTTAGCCATGATGCGAGCTAACGCCACGCTTGAAGTAGCAGACTTTTTGCTTGCATAACGCATGTGCGCGCTATACGTGAGCCTCCTATCTATCATGACGCCCAAGTACTTGAGGTATGGGCTTAAATGTATTATAGCTCTTCCTACTACTAAGCTGGTTGTTTCGACTAACTTCCTGCTTCTAATGAGCACGTCTTCTGTCTTATGTTCAGCAAGTAGGAGTCCAATTTGAATCATCCACTCATAGATTTTACTGACAGCCTCGTTAGCTGCTCGTTGTACATCAGTTATGTGTTTCGCCACCACTATCAGCGCCACATCATCAGCAAGTCCCACGGTAGTGCAGCCATTGGGAAGCTGGATTCGGAGAACGTCGTCATACGCCGTATTCCACAGAAGAGGGCCCAGTACTGAGACTTGGGGGACTCCTCCTGTGATCTGCTTTAGTCTTGGTCCTGACTCGGTGTCAAACTCCAGTACTTTGTTAGAAAACTGGCATGCGCTGTTTGCTTACATAATGTTGAAATATTCTAATTAATGTAAATGCTCAGTTAATTAACAAAAGGAAGGTTATTAAACGATTATTCCCTTGAGTTTTATCGTGGCAAATCCATTCTTGGGATAGAGCGTGTGCTCAATATTGAAAAATATTAGTTTAGTCTTCATCCCTTCATCTGGGGAATTATGTTACATATCTGTTATTGTCAGCGAATTGCCGATGTGTTTGCACCAGTGACCGTAACTGTTATAACTTTAAATACCCTTGCAGAGGGTATATTGAAATTGTCCAGACGTTTGTAGCGCATAGAAGAAGCAATACCGAACACATGACGTATATATATTCTTGATCAGCATGACGAGCAGAGTCGATATAGCCATGTCCGTCTGTCCGTCTGTTTCTATGCTATCTCCTCCGTCAGTTTTAAAGCTATAGCCACCACACTTTGCACGAAGTCTTCAAATCCGCTGCACATTTGTCGGAGCCGGCCGGAACGATCGGTCGAAAAACTCGTCCTAGTGAGAAAAACCTTTTATACTCTGTACCGTAGGTATATAGAGTATTATAAGTTTGTGCAAAAGTATGGAACATCCAGAAGAAAGCTTCTCCGATCCTATAAAGTATATATATTCTTGATCAGCATCAACAGCCAAGTCGATATAGCCTTGTCCATCTGTCAGTCTGTCCGTCTATTTGTCTGTCTGTCTGTATGAACGCACAGATTTCAGAGATGGTAAGAGATAGAGGTTTGACATGTATAGGACATATTGCACACGTTTAATTAAAGAGGCACAACTCAAAATTTGACATTTTCGAGTTTTCTTTCTAAAGCGGTATATCCTACACATATCTACCAGCACAAAAAAATTCGTGCAATTATTTACCTTACTTTGCGGTCAATTAACAGTTATGACTCTCTTCTTGATGTCATGGCAACTAGTCTACAATGTGAATAAGAGTTCTATTTTTGTTGTGTCGAACAGATCAAGCAGTCTTCATCGCCAAGCATAAATGGAAAATAGTATTAATTTGAGTTGTGACACTTTTGACCAGAAATTGTTTTGTAATTTATCGTATTAATTCAAGTTGTGACTCTTTAGCGGATTGAGGTACGTTAAATGCTCTTGTATCATTTTGACATGTGACTGTTTAGAAGAATTAATGGTTCGATTTTTGAGTTGTGACTCTTTTGATGATGAACAAAAACATTAATTTTCTTTGGTCTAGTTTTATGAAAACACATTTACCGTTATAATATCAAATATAAATTTATTCTGTGTCAGTTAACTCTTTTTCTTACCGAGAAAAATTAATTTTTCGAGTTGTGCCACTTTAGATTATTATTTATAATTAATTATTGCAGTTATGGCAAGGGAACCTAAATGGTGAACTTAAATTCTCTTCGGAAGGCAAAGTTCGCCTTAGAAGACCTCCAGAAGACTGGACGACCATATAAAGTAAATCAACTGAAACATAAAGACTTCTATGATCTCAAGGAATTACAAGAAGATTGGGGTCAGAACTTGCATTTGTTTTGTGTTTTCTGTAGTCTTCTGTATGATTGTTTCATCTAGTCGACTTTCCTGCTTTGATCCCACTGTATGTTATATTTCTTTAGAGTGATTTAAAATCAATACTTAATTTTTTCATTTTAAAAGGAGCTTATTCCGATATACTGCCCTTATCAGAGAAAAAAGAGACAACTTTTGAAAAAACATATAGTTCCACACTATAAACTTTTTCCGAACCGAAAACAACAAATAAAAACGGTTTTGTTCGGTTCAGTTCTCAGACGAGCTTTAACGGGAATCTCTAGCCAATGATTTTTATTAATTTGGAAAATAGAATCGTTTTTATACATTTCATTCGACCCTCTACATATTTAGCGTTGCCGGATCGGTATAAATTTTAAAGATGACTTGACGAAAATTTAACAACAATTAAAACTGTAAGTCTACTGCAATTGCCCGCAGATCTTCTTATATACCTGTCATCAATCAGTATTTTTCTTCTAGTAGACAATATTTTCAATTTTCTGTGGTACTTTTTTACTCTAATTTAATCTGAGACAGGACAGAATTTTCTCATATTATACCTGCAGTCCTACGTTTCGGTACTGAATTTTTAAGGCTGATTCTGGCCTGAGCAGTAGGAATATCTGAATTTATGTCCTGAATTCAAGCAAGTTTTGGTACTTCCCATGAAACTCACCCATGAGTTCACTACTGAAATAAGTTTAAAATCCAGGGCTGAATCTCACATAAAGGATGTTATGAATTCAGGACCAGCCCATCTTATACCGAACTTAAGGGATATGATAAATAGGGTAATTAAGATGCATGGTACGTATTCTCTTCTAGCCGACATTCTCACTTTTCGAAAGGCTTTCCTGTAGGATCTTGTTGACGAATCCTGGAACTCCGACATAATAAAGATTTTACATTCATCTAAGCATTTTAGAGGTATTTAAATGGATTATAAGAATTAAATTTCAACTTTTCGAAAAGTCACATTACTACAGAAATCATAATATTTCATAATGTGCCTTTGTGAACCATTGGTTTCAAGTGGTTTCCATCTCTGCAAGCCGGTTCGAAGTCGAACCGCTCCGGAGTCGGAGACTTTTCGGGAAGTCGGAATCAAACCGGAGCAAATAATGTTTCCTTACCGAACCCCAACCTGAACCGGATCGAACGCATTTTAAAAAGGGTTCGGTTCAAAATAATATTTCTTTCACATATTTTTAGCTCCTAATAAAGTACAAATACAGGGTTTTTAATAAGTGTTTTTTTGTTTCAGTGTTCGTTCATATTTATTTATACATTTACCAAGACTAGAACTCACAAAGATTTAAAACGACAAGTGATAAAAAGTGATGAAAATTTCTATGTGAAGCTACGATTTACATTTGTTAGTGTACTGTGTATTTCCAAACAGATTTATGTAATATTGTAGGTCCACTTCGCTAATTTTCCAGTCACTCACTTGAATGGGCGTTACTCATGTTTGTGCGTTTGTCCAGTATTGATGTGTGAAGAATTATATTAATCACAAGTATAATCAAGGCTGCAAACCTTTAAAATTATCGATGAGGTTCGGTCCGGGGGTTCGAACCAATTGTAAAATCCAAGGTTCGGTTCGCGGACCAGTTCTTGGAACCCCTGAACCCAAGGTTCTGGTTCGAACCTTGGTTTGCTTGCACTTAGAAGAATAGTTTGACTTTTGAATCATAGATACGTTTAATATGAAACATATTTACCTTATATCCATATGCTTAATCATAATGATCGTTACTTAATTTATTTCAATTATCAACTTTTAGATCCAGGAGCTTTTCATCTATACTAGCTCTTAACTGCTCGTTAAACTGAAACTGAGTTCAGAGACGTTATGAACACGCTTCGTGAACCCGAACCCAAAATTTTAGCGGGTTCCAACCATGAAGTGAGCCCGTCCTTATTTTATCGAAGTATGCAGACCTGGTAAAAAAAAACGTTAATGATTTTTTTTCTTACGGTCATAACGAGAGACGAGTTTATTTCAACTGTCGATAGTTTTGATGTGTTGCTTTAATTAAATCTTTTAAATATAATTAACGGAAGATGTATATTATAATACTTGGTTTAATTGAAATATAAATCTAAAAATTGCTCTATGCAGTTACAGAATGTATTCGTGTTTACCATAAATTACCAAGCAGCTGATAGTAGATAGGCAGTCAAATAAAGCCAACTACTATTAGCAAAATCAATTGAAAAACAATGTAAAATGACACCAGTTTATTCGATAGGAGCTGCATACAAAATTTAAGGCGTATTACAGCAAACCGGTTTATCCGTTTCCGTGTTCGGCATAAGTCTAAAGCAGCATTTCCGGTACCCTGACACCTACTGAGTGGCGTTTATGTTTTCAATGTTCAAACTTGGCTATGAGTTGCGGAGCAGCTACATTAACTTGCCATACCTTTCAATCCTATTCTACTGGGTATTAGAACATGAAAGTATGACAATCTCTATTTTTATACCTGCTACTCAGAGAGTAACATGAAAGAAAGTCAGGCAAGCCCAACTAAAACATACTCTGGACCAACGAAATTATACGCAAAGCACAAATTTTGATGCTGCAGTAGCAGATGAAAGCAGCACTGCTTCTGATGATTCGGCAAATCATGCCGAATGCATGCCGAAGTCTATCATTACTGTGTGTCAAAGAGAGAAAGGCATATGTTTTTTCGGTCTCCATTTGGCCAGGCCTGATCATAACTCGACAACCGATCATCCGATCTTTGCCTTTTTCTTAGCTATGATCAAAGACTGTTCGCTGCTGCGGCGCAGTTGCAGCGCTGCTTTCAGCTGCTACTGGAGCATCAAAATATATGCTGAGAGTATAATTTCGTTGGTACAGAGTATGGTATAGTGGGGCTTGACCGACTATCTTGTTTTAGTTAGTAAACAATTTTTTTTTGTAAAACTTTGTTAGTTTAAAATAGTTTTATTAATAAATCGACTTTAAAAAAAAAAATATTTGCCCTTTTCATGCAATGGTTTCAGTGTAATAAACAATCATCTTTGGCAGCCGACCCTGAGTCACCCTATTGACCTACAAAGATGAACGTACGCTCATTTTATAGCTACAGGATCGTCCCCTTGGAAATTTTCAAAAGATACTATTTTTGCAGCGCCAAGCTCGCGAATCCGGCCACTGTGCGTCGGATTGATACATAATACTAATAACTAAATATGTCCAGACGGTAAGAACCTTATATCTTTAAAATTGTGATGGATATGACGTTTATTCAAGTTGCATAAATTGAAAATAAACTTTATCTGCCTGCAGTTGTAATAAGTTTTTGTCTCATACACGTCAAACCTCTACACTCAAAAAAAATTCGCCATGGAAATTAGATATTCTACTATAAAATCCGTCCTAAGGCGATTCACCCTAAAATTAAGAAAACTTTTTCTCATTAATGGATAATTTTTCCATCGCCTTAGGACGGATTTCATTGGAGAATTTCTGGTTTTCGGGGTGAATGTTTTCTGAGTGTATCTCTTACCATTTCTGAAATCTGTGCGTTCATACGGACATGGCCATATTGATTTGGCTGTTGATGCTGACGTTTGCCACAGAGTTTAAATACTTGGCTGTAAACAGCCCAAATGGCCAAGCCGAGCTACTCTCAATCTCTTGGCTTGTGTGCTTCTAGTTTCAGCACAATAGAAAGGGACCTACAGTTTAACGCTGAATCCGAATGGCAATGTATTAGGAGCTATTTCATTGCTAGTTACTTCAAAGCGGGCACCAAAAACTATTGTGTAAGTTTTCAAAGAAAAAACTTGTTAGTTTTGAGCTCAGGGATCGACCCCACGACCAATTGCACAGCAGGCACATTCACCCGCTGTACCACCTCCAGCCCGGAAAGAAGATTACGGTGAGAAATAGGTTAACCTATCTTCCATCTATTTTTAAAAATAAATTTTTATCCACAGTACGCATTCTAAGTTTATTAATGACGTATTTTTCTGTAGATTAACAAATATAGTCGTACTTTATACATTCTAGTAATCTATTTAAAATTTAAAGAACCCATTTACAATATCAGAACTCGAACTAACATAGTTTAAGTTCAGTAATCCGTTTCAAGTAATCCAAAGAGATAAAAATAAATAAATAATTAGGAATTACAATGTAGAAATTATGTTTTTAGGATTATTTGAGCTAAAATACAAACTTCTCATTACCTACTTACTAACTAGAACTGTTAGGCTATTTACTTTGCTGCGCACATGGGAATTGGAGTGTAAGCATTCACAGCATTTTGTTCTGCACTGGAAGTGCACGTCTTGCCCAACCCAGAGCCTTGACTACGAGAAGTCGTGCACTTGTGCACACGATGTCCATATTTTATTAAGATTTTTTGTTTTAGTCTTGTGCTAAAAGTGTGATACAAGTATAAATTTTGAAAAGAATGTGAGATTAAAAATTAGTGTTGTATGAAAAACAGCAGTATATACTATCTTGAGAAATAATAATTTTCAGTCGCGGTCTATCCAAGAATATGTTTTTCGTATATTTGGGATTCACAAAAGTATTTTGGAAAAAGCTTACTTTTATTCGAGTGTTATCCATTAAGGAAATATCAAATAAAAAGCATGTTGTAGCGGACTTTGAATACAAAATCATGACCTCCAGTGTAATGAACAATTATGACAGACGTTGCGATAACATCTTCTTTTTTAATCAATACTTTCAGTTTTGCGAGTTCCCTTTGAGAGGGAAACAGCATCTGCATAACAAGGTTCTCGTCAAATGAAGAGAGTATTTTATTCAGCAAACTAATGATTTTGTCCATTACTAAACCAACTTGATCTGGTAGACATATATTAATCTGAAAGTTTCGTCAATGTCAAAGCTGCTGTAATTCTTGTGTAATTCCATTTCTAAAAAAAAATCTGCGCTATTAAATGACATAATTACTTATATTCTTTTAGTTTTATACTTTCTTATCAAATCTAATATACAAAAAAACACGCAGTACGTCTAAGGTTGTTACATTGGATTGGGCACAGAATTTGAGCATATAGGACTGCTCACATAAATAATCGGGCAAAACTGCCTAAGTGCCTCTGTGCGAAGCAAAGTAAATACCCCATATGTGATTGTGTTAAGTTGGACCTATTAACCCTAATACAAAAGGAACTACAATTTTTACGGATAGCTATATCTCTAGGAATATTTCTTTACATATAATTATTTTTAAGCGACTTTCAATACGAAGTACTATATCCTCTGTATGCTATCTTCCATTATATCCTGGACATCTGCGGATCGATATTGTGGAGGTGCTGTTATGGTAACATTATTATAATAGTTGTTGTGTATATTTGCAATAGGTGCTGTCATCATTAACAGCGGATGAGACATGGCCAGTTCATATGTAGTGCTAGGTATTGCAGACGATTGAAAGCTGCCGGAATTCAGACCTGATATATTAACTCCGGCAGCATAATGTATAAACGGTAGGTGTGCGGCCGTAGTTATCGTATGCAAGGGTGGGAGTGGCCGTTCTGGTTGATTTTCAGTGCAAATGGGCCGAGATACTGACAAATACTCATCCGACAAAGTTGTCGATCGGGGAAATCTTAAAATATCGGTGTATGTGTTGCCGCAGTCCACAACATCTATATCAACGCGGTCATCGACGTCCTCTTCCTCTTCGGAAGGATTCTCAGGCTTATCTGGGGTAATAAGACTTTCGATGGTAAAGGATCGCTTTGGTCTGAATCGCATGAACCCTTCGTTGTCTGAATTTGATAAAGTGCGAAAATTTGATATGGTCATATCTGCCAAATTGGTTTGATCTGCGCTAGATACAGAGAGTTGCATGGCATCTGGCACTGTTTCACCAACGGCTTTAGATGTTGGTAACCGATTGGCTCTGAGAGCCAGGTGCCCGGGGGAAGCCAACCTCATAGATGCAGGACTATTAACGTCCATCGGCGGAATATGCGCTACGCTGTTACCATTGCGTGCAGTAAAGAAAAATCGGTTTAGGTTTGCCAAAGCAGTCAACTCTTCATTTAAAAGGTCTTTATCATTTTTATGCAGTTTAAATCTCTTCCGACGCCTCAACAAGCTGCCGTTTTCAAACATATCAAATGCTTGTGGGTGCAAAGCCCAGTATGCTCCTTTACCCGGTCTATCCGGGCGTCGTGGCACCTTAATGAAACAGTCATTAAAACTTAAGTTATGTCGCAGGGAGTTTTGCCAGCGCTGAGTGTTTTTCCGATAGTACGGAAACCGATCGGTTATAAACTTGTATATGTCGCTAAGAGGTAACATCTTTTCCGGTGAACTCCAAATGGCCATTGCAGTCAGTGATATATACGAATAGGGGGGCTTCTGATCGCCATAGGATTCCCGCGAGGGTCTGGGCATTATTTTCATTCAATGAGCAGTGATTCAATATGTAATCAGCGTTAGCTTGCTGGCAAATTATTGCGACATCACCGGTTTTTTTTTATGATTTCACAGATATGTAGGTAACTATTGTTGCACTGTGTGATGTTAGTTGGCTCCAATTTTTAATCATTGTTAATACCTTTAAAAACTTCTCTTGCAATGACACAGCATTTTAGGAACACAATAACAAACTACATGGATCATAAGTGCGTGCAAATATGACGTAATATACATTGGAGAATTGCAGTTTTCAATAGAACTTCTACACGACATGACGGAAGCGTCGGCAAAATGAGAGCGCGAACTGAAGGCAATAAACTCAGCACAACTACTACGCTTGTGATAAGCTGCTACAGCGACAGTACTGAATGTACAAGCGCTCTCGCCGAGGTTTTCCTGGCCTGGCAAATTACCATCTATAGCTGAATACGAATACGTGAGCGGCAGTGGCAGCGACAGCGAAGTCAGGCGAAGATAACGATAGAGACGGAGCAAAACAAACGACAACAAACGAAAAACACGGTACACAAAAAAATTACTGTTTCAGCAGACTAACAGACGACGTGCCGGTTATTGTACTAAGTGAGCAATGCAGTACAACCAACCACAGTGAGCAATGCAATCAAAATATAATCACTCACATCGTTGCCCCCGTGCTCTCTCCCAATCACCGCGATGCGAATGCGAACATGCATCATCCCTCCAAAACGGCGGAACTTCAAAGAAGAGAGCCAAAGTAAAGAGTTCGAGATTTACTAAACGAACAAACCAGTCTGCTGGCCAGACCACACGACGACGAGGAGGCAAAAGCATGGCGATTGGAATAGTGATAGTCCGTCCAACGAGGTTTAGTTTCAGCCACAACAACACAGTCGACAAAAGAGCAGCCGGGGCGGCAGCTGGCTTTTGTTCTGGCTGGCGGCCCAGTGCGAGCGAGGTGTTGAAAAAGAAAATTACAACCACTTTGCCGATTTACTGATTTTACGTTTTCATAATCTTGTTAGTTAATTTGCCTGACTGGGTCCAAACTTGACTGTGGTTCTATACAAGGTACAAATCGAAAGCAGTCTGCAGCTCGCACACGTGTGTGTAGCATTACTTCGAATCCTAATATGTAAATATAGTTTTGAAACAATGAAAATGGAATGGAAATGAAATAATTCTCTAGATTTCTAATATCAACAAAATTCGTATTCAATTTTAAATGCTCAAAAATTGGATTAGTCAATTCGCTAACATAATTAATTTTGCAATTTCAATAAAATTTTTATTCTATTGGTTTAAATGCTCCAAAAATCGATAAGTCGCGTCTAGTAAATGTTGACATTTCTTTTAAATTACAAAGTTTAATTATTAGACTGTTCATTGTGATAATAAGGTACTCATCGTCAAATATGTAGTTAGCCAGAGGAAACAGAATAAACGATGTACCCAAACAGCAACAACGATTTAAACAGCAGCCAAGTCGGAGAGCGACTGCGCGACTCTCAGAGAGATAGAGAATCGTGTGAAGTAAGCATGTATATGAGCAGGACAGCCTGATGATTTCAGGTATAGCTGCATCTCACTTGTTTATTGCTTTGCATGCATTGATGCCATTGGTCATTAAATTCATTCGTTTTTTTGGGCGGGGCTCAGTTTAATACCATATCTGAAAAAGATTCATTTTTACAGAGGCACCACTAATGAATACCGACATTTATTGAATAAACAAATATTTTCACAAGAATCTCCAATTAAAGCACACTAAAATGCGACAGCTAAAAATTATTCTGCATTCGACAGACTTTCTTATTAATTAATTGAATAAATTGAAAAATATAAATTTGTGTATTAGGTAAATAGACAGCATTAAATAGAACACGTGACTCAAAACTGGCGAATCCAATGCCATGAACCAAATGTCTAAATAAGTCTTCCCTATAACTAGCTCAACCGATCAGTTTAACAAACAATTAGAAATCAATATCACAAATCGCCAAATTCTAGCTTATTTCATGTGACATCTTGACTACAGAATGAGACCTACCGCCCAATGCTGGATCCGGACAGAGAGTCCTTGATGATTTTCTTGGTATACTTTATCCACTGACCTTTAAAAATAAATTTACAAAAACGATAAATTTTGGCCAAGGTCGGAAAACATTTAATGAAAGCGCGGTGGTCCTAAAAATCGGTAATTCCATTATAATATAGTTTTTGTTAATATTAACACTTATATTTCTACTCTATTCCGTTAGCAGGTTATCTTAGCTATAATTTAAACTGAATTTGAATTGAATTCGAGAGAGCCCGTTAGGGACTTTTAAGTAAATATATATACTAAGGTTTGTTGAAGTACAAAAACTATAATAATCTGGCATAAATAAAAAAAAAAAATATAGAAAACAAAGCGAACAGGTCAATAATGCTCAACTCAATCACTTCTTTTATCAAAAGTAGACAAATTAGATACAGTGTGACAACAGTTGCGAAGACTGACAATGTTGTAAAATGTGCGGGTGTGTAAGTGACAACTCATTATATAATATAGTAAAACATAAAAGCAGCTTTGTTGAAGGGAAATATTTTTTTGTTCCAATTTTGACCATGCCCCCTCCCGCCCCAGCAATTTAGAAAAAACGTCATATCTCCCACAGTTTTAAAGATAGATGGCTTGTTCCTTCTAGACATATTTAGTTATCAGGAAAACTTATCGAACCGGATGTAGAAGATCGAATGAACGGTTTTCGAGCTATGGTCAAAAGACTGTTCGCTGCTGCAGCGCGTCTTTTAGCTGCTACTGCAGCATCAAAATTTATGCTGAGCGTATAATTTCGTTGGTAAAGAGTATGTTATAGTCGGGCTTGAACGACTTTCTTTCTTGTTCTCTGTGAACTTAATGTACTCTTTGTACGTTTGTTACAGAGTATAAAAAATCCAAAGTATAATCAAGGCAAAGCTTATCGTAAAATAAAGGCACATACGAGAAATGTGCGTATATTTTTTCATGGAGACTAATAAGACGTAAGAAGAAGAACAAAAAGAGGCACTCCAAAAAGGAGAGTCGGTTCACCGCTTTTTTGAGACTGCAACCGTACATTATTCATTAGTTATACCCAGCGATCGTCAGACCTATCGTTACCTATCTAGAGTGGGTATCATGGAAGACGTCAAACACCAAATCCCACCAAAGCAACATCCTTAAGGTTGAAAGAGCAACATGTCTGGGTGTTCCTGCGATATTTACCCCATGCGGCCCTGAATATAATTCTGAATCTGGAGCAAGCGAAAAGCGCAGTCGGACTGCAGGAACTAAAACTTCATAAAGCATATACTTCGGGCCACAGCAGTATCCGACAGAAAGTATGAATAAATGAATGGGCAAAAGGATGCGATTTCTGCATACCAGCTCAAAAAATGGAATAACAACTTTTGAACATGGTTTCCAGAGAGAGAGAGAGAGAATGGAAGCAAGACATTGCCATCAGGAGATCACCAGAGTTTAATGCTGTCTGCCAGGTGGAAAAATTAGTTAATACCATGGGTGAAACTCAAAATGTATCAGTCATTCAAAAATCCCTGCAGGACATCATGGCGGAAGTACAGTGGAAGGCCAGAACGACAATGAGACATCGCACCCAGTTGACACATCTCTCGATCACCTTGGCCAAGATACTCACTAAAAAGAGCTTCCTCACCCCTTCACTTTAGCAAGAAAAGAATTAGAACTGTGATAGGAGTCATAACGGCACTGCACAATTGGTCATATGGGTATCAGGGTATACTCAAAACGTCAAATGTATGTAACAGGCAGAAGGAACCCCATAAAGTATATATATTCTTGATCAGCATCAATAGTCGAGTCGATATAGCCATGTCCGTCTGTCTGTATGAACACCTAGATCTCAGAGACTAGAAGACCTAGAACATGAGAATTTTTAATTCGGGCAGGGCCGTCTTTAACTTACGCTCTCGCTTATTTTAGCATTTTTATACTCTGTGCCAGAAGAACATAATCATAAGCATAAACAATCAAGCCATTTTGAACTCAAATCAAGAATTTTCAGTCTTAAAAGTTTAATAAGCCAGGAAATTCTTGATTTAAGATAGAAATTCTGGACTCTTCTGGTTAGCCATACTGTTTTTGTTAAGAAAATTAATATTGAAATTGCTGTCATACCAATTCATCGGCTTAAGAATGGGATAATTTCGACTACTCCATGAAAAACTCCTGTCTGTCGAGGTCTCTCAGATCAAGTGATACGGTTTCCTTCATTTCTCACAAACTGATTTCAATCTGCGCCAGTTTTGTTAAGGGACGATTTGTAGGCTTCGGCAATTGATTGATTGATTGATTGATCAATTGAAGAATATTCTAACTTTTTGTATTTTGAATAGAATAAGCCACCCGGATTGGTTTTTCCATCTCGCGGAACGAAGTAATGGTCTTTTAGAACTAAAAGAGTTTATAATAAGGTTATGCGTGGTAATTAGAATCCAATTGATCTCCTTTTGAGTTCGACAAGAGTTAAAATAATATATATTTACCTTCGCATTTATTTCGCTTGGAAACTAATAGCAAATTTCATCAATTAACAAGAGAAAGTGAGGGATCCTTTTGGCAATGTTCTGCTTAAGAGTTGCTTGCACAATAATATTCATTAGGTGTTTTTCTCAGATACAAAACTATAATAAAATTTGACTAATTAGTGCATATGTAAAACTATATGAATCGATGGTCTCAAAAAATATTAGATAAAAACAATGGCTAGTAGCAGATGGCATTACTAATACCGCTTGCTACAATTTTCTCAGATGCATTGTCTACTACCCTGGAGGCTTTCCAAATTTTTAAGAAACATGCTAAAACATTTCTTAAGCGGTCAATAGTCGGCAAAATGGCTTTTCGCCAATATCTTTAAAAGGGAAACTAAGATATGACTGTGACGTCGTATCTCGTGTTCAGCATGACTTTGTCTGCAGGAAATAGTTAAAGATGCCCGGGATAATCACAAAAATCCCAATTTGTAGAACTGTGTAATTATACAACATGTAGAAGATCTTGTCAGAATCGTGAAGAGGCAAAGAAAACTAGGATATACGGAGTTTGGCGACGTTTGCATTAAAAACCAAAAGCTTTTCTCACTAGAACTAGTTTTTCGACCGATCGTTCCTGCCGGCTCCGACAAATGTGCAGCGTATTTGAAGACTGACGGAGGAGATAGCATAGAAACAGACGGATAGACGGACAGACGGATATGGCTATATCGACTCAGCTCGTCATGCTGATCAAGAATATATATACTTTGTGTGGTCGGAAAGAACAATTTCAATATATTCTTTGCAAGGGTATAAGAAGAATATCATTTCAGTTTTACTGTTATCTTATTTAAATCTTATTCAAAAGACTTAAACTAAAATTGTACCTATTTCATTCTGGTTAGTTCAGTCAAATACAGGTCAGCCAGAACACTTTAGTTTCATCTGGAAGACTTGTCATATATCGATAAAAGTAAAGATCAAAAACATTTCACATAAGACTGCAGATATTTTCGGAAATTAACACTACTTATCTTCTACGATTGGACCTTTTTTCGAAAGAGACCTTAACACCTCCAATTTTTGTCGTTCAATATCCTCTATTTTTCGGAAGTGTTGTTCCTGCTTCTGAGTCTTCATAGTTTATAGGTTGTCGGAAATCAATTTCAAGGTATCTGCCTCTGTGGTGCAACCATAGTGCGACCTTTCTTTGGCTTTGGTTCTACTACAACATCGTCTGAAAGTGGAATTGTCCGATTTTAGTCATGGGGCAACATATCCTCGGTGAGGTCCAATTGCCTTTTATCAGCAACGACCAATTTTTTTTTTTTGGTTACAAGTGCTTCCTCTTTCTTGACGTGTGGAGAATCATTGCAAGTTGGTGCACCAAAGACTAATGCGCCTGTACCTTCCACCATTGCACATTGGGCGAAATTGCCGATTTTTTGTCAAAAACTAATTTTAAAGCTGAGAATTTCCGACTCATATTATTTCTGAACTTGGATTTTGTTGCGCTGCGACCACGCCTTCCCCTGCACTGCATTAAAAAAAACGAGAGCGTAAGTTAAAGTCGGCCCTGCCCGACTTCGAAATACCCGTTACTGAAGGCAATTAGTGTTTAATAACCTCATGCGGCTCAGATAAGTATGCAACTTTTTTTTAACTCTGCCATTTATTATCCGATCTTTATGAAAATTTGTGAGATTGTACATATTGGCCACGTGCTCTATACTGCAAAATCTGAGCTCGATAGCTTACAAATCGTTTCAACATTCAACATTTTTTACATTCAGAAAACTAGAAATTTTGAGCTGTGACATTATTGACGAAATAACTAGACAAAATGTAGTGGACTATTTTTATATATGACACTCTTGCTAAAATTAATATCGCATTTGGGAGAAAAATATAACAAAATAGAATTTTTGGAAATATAATAAATATGAATATTGATTAAACGAATCAAACATAATAAACATGATAATAATAAATAAAAACAGATATGTCAAATACAGAATTTCTAAGTGAAAAAAAGGCGAACAGACGTATAAGTTACAGAAGATAAATTGTTAATTAAGAATGTGTTTATAGTACAGTATAAGCTCCTTTTAAACTGAAAACAATTAAGTATTATTTATAAATCACTCTAAAGAAATATAACATACAGAGGGATCAAAACAGGATAGTCGACTAGACGAAACAATCAAACAGAAGACTACAGAAAACACAAAAAAAATGCAAGTTCTGACCCCAATCTTCCTGTAATTCCTTGAGATCATAGAAGTCTTTATGTTTCAGTTGATTCACTTTATATGGTCGTCCAGTCTTCTTAACAGTCGCTTGAGGTCTTCTAAGGCGAACTTTGCTTTCCGAAGAGGATTCCAATTCACTCGGTTCCCTTGCCATAACTGCAATTATTAATTATAAATAATAATCTACAGTGGCACAACTCGAAAAATAAATTTTTCTCGGTTAGAAAAAGAGTTCACTGACACAGAATAAATTTCTACATTTGGAAAATAACTGCAACGATTTGATATTAAAACGGTAATTGTGTTTTCACAAAACAAAACCAAAGAAAATTAATAAATTTGATTATCATCAAAAGAGTTACAACTCAAAAATCGAACAATTAATTCTTCTTAACAGTCACATATCAATATGATACAAGAGCATTTAACGTACCTCAATCAGCTAAAGAGTCACAACCTGAATTAATACGATAAATTACAAAACAATTTCTGGTCAAAAGTGTCACAACTCAAATTAATACTATTTTCCATTTATGCCTGGCGATCAAGACAGCTTGAATATTGTAGACTAGTTGCCATGACATCAAGAAGAGAGTCATAACTGTTATTTGACCGCAAAGTACGGTAAATAATTGCACGATCTTTTTTGTGCTGGAAGATATGTGTAAGATATTCAGCTTTAGAAAGAAAACTCGAAAATGCCAAATTTTGAGTTGTGACTCTTGAGTTAAACGTGTGCGATATATACTTTAAGATATCGGAGATGCTTCCTTCTGCCTGTTACATACATTTGCACGACTTTAGTATACCCTTTTTACTCTACGAGTAACGGGTATAAAAATGATAAATCGAAACATAATTTTATTTTAATCATTTATATCTTAAAGTTTATATATGAAAAATTATTGTCCAAACAGAAGTTATTTTCATTTAAATATCCATAATTTTTACAAATCTATTTATAAAAAAATTGCATAACATTTATGTTTTTATTCATTTTATAATGTTATTGTTATGCCTAAATAAAGTAATATTTTTAAGTTGTATAACATTATGTATAATATTTTACTTCTAGATCAAAATCAAAATGCACTTTACTTTCAAACTCGTCTTCATCTCCATTTGTCTGGTCTGCAACTTCAAATGTTGGCAACTTTAAAAGTGCAATAACTTCTTTTGGCAGTTTGTGTGCTTTTGAAGTCTTTTTTGAAGCGATGCTTGATAAATTAGGTTCAAAAGAATCTAAAGCACGGTGAAATACGTCTGTTAAGTTGTTGAGGCGGCTATTCGGCAGCAAGCAATAAGGCCCCCATGAAATAGGAAATATTACCGCTTTTTTCAATATTTTCAATACAAGAACACCTTATTAAAATTTTTTAACATTTTTAAATTTGGAATTTAGTAGGATAAATACGGAACATTTTTTACAAAAAAATTGTGTGATTTTTTTGATTATATATTTATATATATATTATTTTTAAAATTAAATATCTTTAATTTTTTACTATAAAATTGCTGGATATTTTTGTAAAAAAATTTCGCCTACAAAATAAAAATAAAGTAATTACCACATCAAAATATTGAATATAGATGACTAGGAGCTGATTAAAGCAACCTTTGGAAACTATTTTAAAAGTTCCGTCCATTAAATATCTTCTATTCGGTGGTGGTATATTTTCTTTTAATTCGCTTATCATTTTTAAAGACAAAAATATACAAAAAGCATCTTTTTCGTTTTCAAAAATACAAGCCGTGTAAAATGGCAGTGGATTTGCTTTATCCATTTTAAGCCCAAACGAAGTTCACACAGTTTCAAAATTGAAAGCCTCTATTACTTGTACAGGAGAGTCAGGTGAAGTTATAAATGTTTGGCTACCTATATATAGTCAAATTTTACCAAACTGAAAAATGAAATAAGACCCCAAAATATTCCTAGTATAAGTTGGGGTCTTGTTTCCTAATAAAAATGAAACAAAGCTCTAAAATGAGTTTGATGTCTTATTTCATTTCTTCTTTTGGGGCCCTATTTCATTTTCAAATTGTATTCAGGAAATAATGCCCCAAAAAAGGAAGTAGCTCCCCAAATCTTATGAAAAATCATTGTTTCCGTTTTTTATGTAAATTTTTGGGGCCTTATTTCATTGGGGCCTTATTTCGCAGAGCCAGCTATTCTTCCTGGCGTGTAATATCCTATCAAGCTTATAGTATTTGTTGGGAGCCTCAGATGCGTTTTCACCTAAGCAACCAAGAGGAAGTACAGATAACTCAATAATCTGTGCACCGTGAATTAAAAGTTTGTGGACAGTAGCGGAATTGTTTATCTATAGATCTCAGAGACTAGAAGAGATAGAGCCAACAAATTTTAAATGTCGACTAGTATTGTCTGCACTTAGATCTCCTGCTTTAAATTTTGGACACGCCCCGTCCCAAACCCCCAAAATAAAAAAATTTAATATCTCCTACTTTTTCTCCAAATTTTCATAAAGATCGGAAAACAAAAGGCAGAGTTAAAAAAATCTTGCATACCTATCTGAGCCGCATGAGGTTATTAAACACAAATTGCCCTGGTTAACGGGTATTTCGAAGTCGGGCAGGGCGCACTTTAACTTACGCTCTCGTTTTTTGTTAAATTTAGGGTAATTTTTCTAGATATTTTCCTAAATATTTTCTTAAATTAATGGCGAATTCGCCCTTGAATTTAGAAAAAATACATTGCACGGTGTCTAAAAATAGTGCAAATTTAGCAAAACGACCTAAATTTAAGAGAGCGCTTTTTTAAATTTAGACAAAGCCTTTAGAAATTCACCCTAAAATATAGAGAAAAAAGTCTAGAAATTCCCCCCAATATATTATATATAAAAAAAAATTTTAAAAAGACACCCCAGGTAATTCTTAAGTACGAAATCCGTGCATTATGAATAAACAGATTCTGATTTTAAAAAAGAAACTTTAGTGAACCAACAGAAAGAAAACCTCCTATATAAATAATACATAAGGGGTTATACACGCTTCTTAGTGTTGCAGTCTCTTCCTCGTCTGTCTCCAGCCCCCCCTTTCTCCCTTTCCTGTCTACAATAGTTGAAAATATTTTATTTTTTCGAAAGGTTTTTTAAAATCTATAAAATGCTTTTCTACAATTAAGAAAATATTTTCCAGCTTATAGTAAATATTTTCTTAGTTTCAGAAAGTCTTACAGCCATGCTCCCATTTTCGCTTTCCCAAAAACTTTGCGATTTCATCACCAAATCGTAAAAGTTGGTGATCCCACATTCGGAAATCGCAAAGTTATGTCGTTTTCAAAACGGCGACATCTGAGTTCGTAAAATGAAATCTAAAGCAAAATATATGTTGATCCACAAACAGACAGCGCTCCGAACTATTTTTATTTAGTTCTTTACCCTTTTTAGACTTGTCTTACGAACTCCACTCATTTCGCATTAAGGCAATATTTAAAACAATTCTTAAATGGAGATACACGAAGTTGAGCAATTGTGAAAACTTCTCACAATAAGAAAAATTTGCGATTTGGCCATGGTATATTTCGATACATGAGTATCGAAAGCATGAAGCATTGCTAGAATTGCCCCAGCATATAGCGGAATGTAAAAAAAAATCGAAACAGCCCCTAATCTACACATAAAACTTAATTGATTTTTAGTTTGGTGTTAATTGTGATTTTAAACAATTAAGGTAAATTACAAAACGAAGTAAAAGCAAATTTTTGAAAACTAAAAGTTTGAGCGACATGGAGGCAAAATGTTGACTACGAGCGTTGGCAACTCTGTCAGCTGTTTTCAATGTGTGTTTATTGTTAAAAAGCAAAGCATGTAAGTATTTCGCTATTGTTTCCATTTGCCTCTCTTATTTTAAGCATTTTAAATATTATTATGCTATTTATTGAAGGGGCAAGCATAAGATGGCGAATAAGGATAAAATCTTGATGAAGTTTATGAGAGATAACCCCGACTTGGCCAGGGGGTTTGCCAAGGGCGATCGGATTGCTATTGATTCTAAATGGTCAAAGTTGGAAGTTGACTTAAATGCAGCAGGACCTCCAAATAAAGACACGGCAGGTTGGAAAAAGGTATGAACCCACAAACATATTTTCAAATGACTAAGGACACTTTCTGTTTATTTTAAAGGTATGGTCCAACTGGAAAATTCTTGTTCGAAAAAGATTGTCCCGCAAAAAACAGGAGGTAAAAAGAACAGGTGGTGGCCCTTACTCTTAAGTTGTGATCCCACCGATAGAAGAGGAAATGGCAAGGTTGTGTGGACTGTGTACAATGCACATTGGGCGGAATTGCCGATTTTTTGGGAAACAATTTTTTAACTCTGTTAATCTACATTTAGTTTTTTGGTGTTTCTTCTTTTTGGAGGTCCCTAACACAATGTATTTTTTCCAATCACATCGCAAGGCTATGACATGATAAAAAATCAACAAAACATGAAATTAAAAAGGGGAAAAGGGGAGATTTCAGTCAATGCTGTGTGAGTAGATACAGTGTGCTTAATAGTATTAAATATATTTCAAAATAATTTACATGTTTTTTTTTTTCATTTTCACCATGCTTATCACTTCTGATGCCATTGAAAAATTATATGATTTAAGGGATATCCAAATGGAAAAGCCAGCAAAAAACTGTAGGTGCAGAAATTAATTTACAACTTAAAAAATATTAATGGTAAAATTTTATTTTATATTTTTTGGCCTTCGAATTGGTGAACAAAATGTGTAAAATTATTTTTTAAATTGCATTGGGGACTCTTACAATATTTATTTAGCTCAACTAAATCGGTTAAGCCGTTCTTGAGAAAAATTGATTTTTGATTTAACTTTCCGCCCTCATAACTAAACTACAATAGCCACTGTCAGACTAAAAATTTAGGAGATTCAGGTTCTCATTGAAGGTTATCGCATAATTAAATTTGGTGCTGATAAGAGAGGGGGCAGTTTTTGTATGCTTATTCGGCAATGCCCTTTGTTTTTTTAATATTTTTATTGTTATACAATTTTTCCAGTAAGTAATTGTGCCTCCTCATTTAAAATATTTAATTTAAATTGTATTATGCAATCCGCGTTTAACACCAGCCCTTCAAAGTCAGCTGTTTGTGCTACGCGGTGTCTGCAAGCGGTCTGATTACAAAGTTTGTAAATATTTGACAATCTCTCATTTTTAAACAATTTAACGAACTGAAATAATTTAAAATGGAAAATAGACATGAAGGTATGTAGAAAAGAGTTATTTGTATTTTTTTATTTTTGTTACGTTATGTTTTCAATGATATTAATAAGCCATAATTTTGTCCAATCTAACCTCAATATGGTTGTGTTTCGTGGAGCATATCTAGCAAGATACAGTTGGATACAAAAAAGTGCTTATGTGGTAGTATGCGTTATTATGTATAAATTTATATAGATTTTAAAACGTAAGCGGATTTTTGCGGCTTTTCGATATATTTCAATAGGTTTGGGCGAGGTTTCTATTCGTCGTGGCAATTTGCTGGAAGCTTGGTTAATAAATCGTCGGAACATCAACGCCACTTTCGACTGGGTTTGCGCAGAAATCCTTTAAAAATTTCTTGAAGAAAATGCTTTGATGGACATTAAAATAAAAATAAAGATTTTTTTTGTCCAAGCCCAAAGAAATGTTCGACGGTTTAAAGAACAAAATATTGGCTGGCTTGCATAAAATATAACATTTTATTCAAATCTTAGTATAACTGTGAAGCGATAAAAAATAAATAAGTGCAGCATGAAATTTGGAATGCGATTAACACGCACTGTACCAAGGCTATATATGCCTTTAGCACGCAGGTAAACCATCAAAGGTAAAGACGTATAAAAGTTGTCGAAATAAATTATGTGGTTTTTGAAACTTTGTACCGTTTTTGTCAGGCGAACAGCAATGTTGGCCGCAGCTCCAAGATCTGGATGAGCAGGCAAGATCACGTTGTCACCTGCACCACTATAGATCTCAAACCGGTAAGCATAACCAAAGGAACCGCACAACACAAACAGTTTAATACCCCACTTATGAGGCTTATGAGGCATATACTGCCGGAGGTGGTGTTTCATTTTTGTGCTGCACATTTGTTCATCGACGCAGAGTAGCGCTTGCATTGCCACGGAATCAACCTTATGGCTAAGATGATCTATAAATGTACTCGTGCGATACAGAGGATCGTGTCCTGGCGAACCCTTTTTGATTCGCTTGCTCTCATCCCGCAATGAGAAAAATTTTTTAATTTCTTCAAACGTGTTTCACGGCATGGAGTGTTTTATAGGTCCAAATGCACTTATACCCGTAGTAGTAGCTTCTCATATTCGGATACCGATAAATTGACATGTACATCAAAATTCCAATGTGGTAATGGGTATCGTCAATGTTGATTTTGAACTGACTAGCGATGTTTCCCGTTAGTGCTGAGCGAATAGTTTCTTCAAGAATCATATGCATGATCTCTGAATCGAAGAGTTACAAAAAATCTTCAACGGGGTTTCGAGTTCCATTATACAATCTGGTGGTGAAGAATCTCCCCGAAAAGCTACGTCGTTGACATGCAACTGCATCGATTGCTGCCGCCATATTATCTTAGTCGGCACCTTGTTTATTGATTCAACACCTATTTATAAACTAATCAGTTATTCGAATACCATTATATAACTTGGTTTTCTTACCGGCACAACTGAAACCACCAGAAGAAGGCTCAGATATACACGCTTAATATTCAATTGTTGGCAGTGGTGAGCGAGGTCACGAAGAACGGCGTGTTCAGGGCTCCTAGCAAGTCCAAGAGTTCCTATAACGCTTCGCACTCGGTCTGCCATTTCGTTTTTATTTGACAATGACTGTTAAGAATAATCACATTATAAACAAAAACAAACACGAAAATTGCTTGCAGTTGAGCAATAATGCGCCGCTAGTAAAAGCTGGCGTGGAGTCCCAAGAGTGCCTTAAGGCACTCAACACAATTTTACCGCTGCAACGCACTATTTTCATAAATTTGCATATATGCAACTTGATTTGGATAATATAATATAATCTTACTTTCAATGGCAAAATTTGTTATTTGGTTAATTTTGTTTTTATTTCACTTTTAGTTATTAATCAAAACACAAAACGAAACAGAGGAAAATTTATGCTCGCGAATGCATACCACTTATGAATAACACGAACAGATCCCGTTAAGAAGCTTCAGAGAGCTTTTAAAGCTTCTACTCATAATTTCAAATGTTAATTGCTAACTGACAATTGTAACTGAAATGACTTAAAAGCTTTTCGTTTTTTTAGATAATACAAATTATATAATAAGTGCCCTGAGGCACTCTTGGGCATTTGAGGGTTAGGGGGCAGCTTTAATTGAAAGCACCACTACCACTATCACCTGATGAGGCCTTGGCATTTATTATATTTTCCAAGCAGCAGTATATTAACATACACTCCAAGAATATCGAAAAGAATTCTAATAAATATCCGAGTTACGATAAGGTGAAGGAGGCTAAGGAAAAGTGCCGGCCTTTAAATGTAAGCTATTTACCGATATAATTAAATTGAAGCTAGCAGCAAGCTTTGGTTTTGACGGTTAAAC
Source organism: Lordiphosa andalusiaca (assembly GCA_035044965.1). Taxonomy (NCBI): domain Eukaryota; kingdom Metazoa; phylum Arthropoda; class Insecta; order Diptera; family Drosophilidae; genus Lordiphosa; species Lordiphosa andalusiaca. Next base: position 80,806 of record JAWNNM010001921.1, on the reverse strand, counting down.
CGGCCAGAGCGTTTATAAACAATTATTTAATGAACCCGAACCAAATAGCCTGGACCAATCTTTGTTTGTTACAACAATAATTCCACTCCAAATGGTGGACCAGTATGGGCGAACTATTTGGAGAAACCGGTACCCACAATCCATTAAATTTTGCAGGCTGCTAAAAATAGAGTTCACTAAAGAAAGTCGGGATCATATTTTCAAATCAAAAGAACTTTTAGATGCTTAAATAAAGGACCAAATAAATGTTGAAGTTGTCTTCGATTTACACATGACGCTCATCGATGTAAAGGTGTTAAATACTTTAACAGGCACTAAATCAACACAATCATGTCGAAGTTCGTAATTAGTCGTTAGTTCGTTCTGAATATTTCATGTCGCGTCGGTCTTCGGAATTGGCGAGTCAATAAGGATTCTGATAAAGACACAATGCTGATACGTAAAAAGGATATTAAAAAAACTCTGGTCTGAAATGGGGTTACATATAAGCAAACCAAGCCATAATGGTTCTGGAAATTCTAACGATGGCAATACTGCGCGGAGGGCATTTTTAAACGTTCCACTATTTACCTCTATATTGGAAATCGATGAAGAGCTTTTAAACAAACTATATAAAATGTTACCGGTTATATTATGCGACTTGGAATTTTGTTCGATTAAGGGGTTACATGGATTTCGTAGGGGAAAAAACGGCATACTTTCAATAATTTTTTTTAATATAAAAACTGAATTATTTTGCTCAAACTTTTTATTGTCTTATGGATACACATTTAATGAAGGATCACTGAAATTGTTGAAGCAAATTATTTAAAGCTCTGCCATTGTGACGACATTTCCGGCGAGCCTTCGGGAAAAAGGTGCATCCGCGTTGACAGCATAACTCCCAAGAGGATCATTTGAAGCGCAAAAAAAAAAATATACCTGTTTACTTAAGACTTTAAACTAGAACTTGGACGAAGGAAAAAAATAAAGTGATAATTGGAGGTTTTTACGAAAAACGTTAAAAATTGATTAAAATTTCACGGCATTTTTTTTTTAAATAGTTGTAATTGAACCAAAAAAAACTCCTTTGTCCAATTCATGAAAAAAATTGTATCTCGAAAGCCTGTGTAAAATTCCATCAAGATCGACATTCAAAACATAGTGTTGAGAAAAACGCGCTTAAAGTTTTGAGTAACAATCATGGCTACAAACCGGTTCAAAACCGAACCTCTGAGAACCGGTTCGGTCCTGAACCCGAACCGTAGCACTTTTTCGAAAAATAAGGTTCGGTTCACCAATACTTAAGATTCTTCTTTCTGATCTAAGAGCTAGTAAAGATGAACAGCCCCTGGAATATGTAAAGCTAATTAACTTAAACTAAGCAGTTTCTAAAAGCTGCTAGTGTCATCTATTGGATTTGATAATTGAAACAACTTAAGTAATGATCATTATGATTAGGCATATGGATAGAATGTATATTTCTTTAATTTCAACGTATTAATAAATCAAAGGTCAAACTATTCTTTTATGTTGTACATAAACGAATAAGCGAACCATAAGCGAACCAAGGTTCGAACCACAACCTTGAGTTCAGGGGTGCCAAGAACCGGTCCGCGAACCGAACCTTTGATTTTACAATAGATTCGAACCCCCGGACGGAACCTCATGGATTATTTTAGAGGTTTGCAGCCTTGGTAACAATAAAACAGGGTTACATTTTTTTTTTCCAACTTATATGGAGTCATCGATTCCTGGGCCATAATATAAAATACCTGCTGCAGCTGCAATGTCCAGGGCATCCTCTTGTTCCTGTCTGTGACGAATCCTAGCTTTACGAGTCTCGCTTCCAGATTTTATCTCCGCGGCGCAGATACTGTTTTCGTCAGCTTCTCGGGCATATTCGTATTTTTTCAAACATGGAAATATTTTGACTGGTTCAATTTGATTCACTCACTTACACGTTATCGGCGTTTATGTAATATTTAGTATGATTAATTGTTTAGCTTTATTTTATAAATAAATTTACGTTTAAATTATGGAATAAAAATCACAAATTATCATTAAAATTCGATTTTTATAACAGAACTCAAGTATTACAGTCCATGATTTTAACTCATTAGCTAACTAGACGATCAGCTGCTCCTTTATACCCTGGAGCGATCAAATTTTTCAGAGTGTATCTCCAAAACAATTACTCGGATCGATTTGAAATTTTAGGACAATATTCTAGAGATATTGTACAATTTAATAAGACAATAAAAAAACAACAATTATTTTAAGCCGCGAAACCCATGTAACCCCTTAAATTCAAAAAATTTTGTGAAGAGACGCTTCGTTTGCATTTGACGAAATAGCCTTGGTACCCGACGACCGCTACTGTCCACAAACTTTTAGTTCACGGTGCACAGATTATTGAGTTATCTGTACTTCCTCTTGGTTGCTTAGGTGAAAACGCATCTGAGGCTCCCAACAAATACTATAAGCTTGATAGGATATTACACGCCAGGAAGAATAGCTGGCTCTGCGAAATAAGGCCCCAATGAAATAAGGCCCCAAAAATTTACATAAAAAACGGAAACAATGATTTTTCATAAGATTTGGGGAGCTACTTCCTTTTTTGGGGCATTATTTCCTGAATACAATTTGAAAATGAAATAGGGCCCCAAAAGAAGAAATGAAATAAGACATCAAACTCATTTTAGAGCTTTGTTTCATTTTTATTAGGAAACAAGACCCCAACTTATACTAGGAATATTTTGGGGTCTTATTTCATTTTTCAGTTTGGTAAAATTTGACTATATTTTTATAACATTTATAACTTCACCTGACTCTCCTGTACAAGTAATAGAGGCTTTCAATTTTGAAACTGTGTGAACTTCGTTTGGGCTTAAAATGGATAAAGCAAATCCACTGCCATTTTACACGGCTTGTATTTTTGAAAACGAAAAAGATGCTTTTTGTATATTTTTGTCTTTAAAAATGATAAGCGAATTAAAAGAAAATATACCACCACCGAATAGAAGATATTTAATGGACGGAACTTTTAAAATAGTTTCCAAAGGTTGCTTTAATCAGCTCCTAGTCATCTATATTCAATATTTTGATGTGGTAATTACTTTATTTTTATTTTGTAGGCGAAATTTTTTTACAAAAATATCCAGCAATTTTATAGTAAAAAATTAAAGATATTTAATTTTAAAAATAATATATATATAAATATATAATCAAAAAAATCACACAATTTTTTTGTAAAAAATGTTCCGTATTTATCCTACTAAATTCCAAATTTAAAAATGTTAAAAAATTTTAATAAGGTGTTCTTGTATTGAAAATATTGAAAAAAGCGGTAATATTTCCTATTTCATGGGGGCCTTATTGCTTGCTGCCGAATAGCCGCCTCAACAACTTAACAGACGTATTTCACCGTGCTTTAGATTCTTTTGAACCTAATTTATCAAGCATCGCTTCAAAAAAGACTTCAAAAGCACACAAACTGCCAAAAGAAGTTATTGCACTTTTAAAGTTGCCAACATTTGAAGTTGCAGACCAGACAAATGGAGATGAAGACGAGTTTGAAAGTAAAGTGCATTTTGATTTTGATCTAGAAGTAAAATATTATACATAATGTTATACAACTTAAAAATATTACTTTATTTAGGCATAACAATAACATTATAAAATGAATAAAAACATAAATGTTATGCAATTTTTTTATAAATAGATTTGTAAAAATTATGGATATTTAAATGAAAATAACTTCTGTTTGGACAATAATTTTTCATATATAAACTTTAAGATATAAATGATTAAAATAAAATTATGTTTCGATTTATCATTTTTATACCCGTTACTCGTAGAGTAAAAAGGGTATACTAAAGTCGTGCAAATGTATGTAACAGGCAGAAGGAAGCATCTCCGATATCTTAAAGTATATATCGCACACGTTTAACTCAAGAGTCACAACTCAAAATTTGGCATTTTCGAGTTTTCTTTCTAAAGCTGAATATCTTACACATATCTTCCAGCACAAAAAAGATCGTGCAATTATTTACCGTACTTTGCGGTCAAATAACAGTTATGACTCTCTTCTTGATGTCATGGCAACTAGTCTACAATGTTCAAGCTGTCTTGATCGCCAGGCATAAATGGAAAATAGTATTAATTTGAGTTGTGACACTTTTGACCAGAAATTGTTTTGTAATTTATCGTATTAATTCAGGTTGTGACTCTTTAGCTGATTGAGGTACGTTAAATGCTCTTGTATCATATTGATATGTGACTGTTAAGAAGAATTAATTGTTCGATTTTTGAGTTGTAACTCTTTTGATGATAATCAAATTTATTAATTTTCTTTGGTTTTGTTTTGTGAAAACACAATTACCGTTTTAATATCAAATCGTTGCAGTTATTTTCCAAATGTAGAAATTTATTCTGTGTCAGTGAACTCTTTTTCTAACCGAGAAAAATTTATTTTTCGAGTTGTGCCACTGTAGATTATTATTTATAATTAATAATTGCAGTTATGGCAAGGGAACCGAGTGAATTGGAATCCTCTTCGGAAAGCAAAGTTCGCCTTAGAAGACCTCAAGCGACTGTTAAGAAGACTGGACGACCATATAAAGTGAATCAACTGAAACATAAAGACTTCTATGATCTCAAGGAATTACAGGAAGATTGGGGTCAGAACTTGCATTTTTTTTGTGTTTTCTGTAGTCTTCTGTTTGATTGTTTCGTCTAGTCGACTATCCTGTTTTGATCCCTCTGTATGTTATATTTCTTTAGAGTGATTTATAAATAATACTTAATTGTTTTCAGTTTAAAAGTAGCTTATACTGTACTATAAACACATTCTTAATTAACAATTTATCTTCTGTAACTTATACGTCTGTTCGCCTTTTTTTCACTTAGAAATTCTGTATTTGACATATCTGTTTTTATTTATTATTATCATGTTTATTATGTTTGATTCGTTTAATCAATATTCATATTTATTATATTTCCAAAAATTCTATTTTGTTATATTTTTCTCCCAAATGCGATATTAATTTTAGCAAGAGTGTCATATATAAAAATAGTCCACTACATTTTGTCTAGTTATTTCGTCAATAATGTCACAGCTCAAAATTTCTAGTTTTCTGAATGTAAAAAATGTTGAATGTTGAAACGATTTGTAAGCTATCGAGCTCAGATTTTGCAGTATAGAGCACGTGGCCAATATGTACAATCTCACAAATTTTCATAAAGATCGGATAATAAATGGCAGAGTTAAAAAAAAGTTGCATACTTATCTGAGCCGCATGAGGTTATTAAACACTAATTGCCTTCAGTAACGGGTATTTCGAAGTCGGGCAGGGCCGACTTTAACTTACGCTCTCGTTTTTTTTAATGCAGTGCAGCGGAAGGCGTGGTCGCAGCGCAACAAAATCCAAGTTCAGAAATAATATGAGTCGGAAATTCTCAGCTTTAAAATTAGTTTTTGACAAAAAATCGGCAATTTCGCCCAATGTGCAATGGTGGAAGGTACAGGCGCATTAGTCTTTGGTGCACCAACTTGCAATGATTCTCCACACGTCAAGAAAGAGGAAGCACTTGTAACCAAAAAAAAAAAATTGGTCGTTGCTGATAAAAGGCAATTGGACCTCACCGAGGATATGTTGCCCCATGACTAAAATCGGACAATTCCACTTTCAGACGATGTTGTAGTAGAACCAAAGCCAAAGAAAGGTCGCACTATGGTTGCACCACAGAGGCAGATACCTTGAAATTGATTTCCGACAACCTATAAACTATGAAGACTCAGAAGCAGGAACAACACTTCCGAAAAATAGAGGATATTGAACGACAAAAATTGGAGGTGTTAAGGTCTCTTTCGAAAAAAGGTCCAATCGTAGAAGATAAGTAGTGTTAATTTCCGAAAATATCTGCAGTCTTATGTGAAATGTTTTTGATCTTTACTTTTATCGATATATGACAAGTCTTCCAGATGAAACTAAAGTGTTCTGGCTGACCTGTATTTGACTGAACTAACCAGAATGAAATAGGTACAATTTTAGTTTAAGTCTTTTGAATAAGATTTAAATAAGATAACAGTAAAACTGAAATGATATTCTTCTTATACCCTTGCAAAGAATATATTGAAATTGTTCTTTCCGACCACACAAAGTATATATATTCTTGATCAGCATGACGAGCTGAGTCGATATAGCCATATCCGTCTGTCCGTCTATCCGTCTGTTTCTATGCTATATCCTCCGTCAGTCTTCAAATACGCTGCACATTTGTCGGAGCCGGCAGGAACGATCGGTCGAAAAACTAGTTCTAGTGAGAAAAGCTTTTGGTTTTTAATGCAAACGTCCAAACTCCGTATATCCTAGTTTTCTATGCCTCTTCACGATTCTGACAAGATCTTCTACATGTTGTTTAATTACACAGTTCTACAAATTGGGATTTTTGTGATTATCCCGGGCATCTTTAACTATTTCCTGCAGACAAAGTCATGCTGAACACGAGATACGACGTCACAGCCATATCTTAGTTTCCCTTTCAAAGATATTGGCGAAAAGCCATTTTGCCGACTATTGACCGTTTAAGAAATTTTTTAAAATTTTTTTCAAAAATTTTGAAAGCCTCCAGGTTAGTGGACAATGCATCTGAGAAAATTGTAGCAAGCGGTATTAGTAATGCCATCTGCTACGAGCCATTGTTTTTATCTAATATTTTTTGAGACCATCCAATCATACAGGGTTGTCCATATTCGACGGACCCATCTGGCAACGCCATAACTTTTGACAGAGATGTCAGATCGCTTAATGACATACCGCGTTTGAAGCGTCAGTCCAAGCAGATTTTTACCATGGAACAATACATGCCACGCGAGCGCTCTGAAATAGTTGAAATTTACATTCAACAGAACAAGTCAATTGTGAAAACTCAACGTGCTTCCGATGAAGCCCATTTCACATTGAATGGGACCGTAAATAAGCAAAATTGCCGTATTTACGCCACTGAAAATCCTCAGGAGATTCAAGAAGTGCCTCTTCATGACGAAAAAGTCACAGTTTGGTGCGGCGTTAGTGCGAAAACGGTTATTGGGCCGTTTTTCTTCCAAAATGAAAATGGCCATGCTGTTACCATCAACCAGGAGCGTTATCGCGACATGATGACCAATTTTGTGATGCCAATTATTCGTCGAAAGCGTATGAGGCAGTTCTGGTTTCAACAAGACGGCGCTCCACCGTACACAAGTCGCATAACAATCGATTTACTAAAGAAATTGTTTCCGGGCCGTTTGATGTCGAAAAGTGGTGATTTGGACTGGCCACCGCGTTCGCCCGATTTGACGCCGCCTGACTTCTTCTTGTGGGGATATTTGAAGTCAAAGGTTTACGTTAACAAGCCAAGGACCGTAGAAGAGCTCATGGACAACATTCGTGAAGAAATAGCCGCTATTCCGGCCGAAATGTTGGCGAAAACGATGGAAAATGCTGCAAAAAGGGCACAATACGCCATCAACGCCAGAGGCGGCCATTTGAGAGATATCATATTCAAAAATTGATGTAAACAAATCTACTTGGAACAAATTAAATGATTAAGATTGCCAACCGCCAAATATTTATTTTTTTCTTTGATTTTTTTTAAAAAAAACATGGGTCCGTCGAATATGGGCAACCCGTATACTATAGTTTTACATATGCACTAATTAGTCAAATTTTATTATAGTTTTGTATCTGAGAAAAACTCCTATTGAATATTATTGTGCAAGCAACTCTTAAGCAGAACATTGCCAAAAGGATCCCTCACTTTCTCTTGTTAATTGATGAAATTTGCTATTAGTTTCCAAGCGAAATAAATGCGAAGGTAAATATATATTATTTTAACTCTTGTCGAACTCAAAAGGAGATCAGTTGGATTCTAATTACCACGCATAACCTTATTATAAACTCTTTTAGTTCTAAAAGACCATTACTTCGTTCCGCGAGATGGAAAAACCAATCCGGGTGGCTTATTCTATTCAAAATACAAAAAGTTAGAATATTCTTCAATTGATCAATCAATCAATCAATCAATTGCCGAAGCCTACAAATCGTCCCTTAACAAAACTGGCGCAGATTGAAATCAGTTTGTGAGAAATGAAGGAAACCGTATCACTTGCACCAACGTGATCTGAGAGACCTCGACAGACAGGAGTTTTTGATGGAGTGGTCGAAATTATCCCATTCTCAAGCCGATGAATTGGTATGACAGCAATTTCAATATTAATTTTCTTAACAAAAACAGTATGGCTAACCAGAAGAGTCCAGAATTTCTATCTTAAATCAAGAATTTCCTGGCTTATTAAACTTTTAAGACTGAAAATTCTTGATTTGAGTTCAAAATGGCTTGATTGTTTATGCTTATGTTTATAAAAATGCTAAAATAAGCGAGAGCGTAAGTTAAAGACGGCCCTGCCCGAATTAAAATTTTTTGATGTTCTAGGTCTTCTAGTCTCTGAGATCTAGGTGTTCATACAGACAGACGGACTGACGGATGGATGGACGGACGGACAGACGGACGTGGCTATATCGACTCGGCTGTTCATGCTGATCAAGAATATGTATAGAATGAATGAATGTTTACCATTCATTCTTCAGGTAGAAGAAAGCATCTCCGACCCCACAAAGTAAATATATTCTTCTTCAGCATCAATAGACAAGTCGATAAAACCATGACCGTCTGCCTGTATGTATGTTTGAACACCTAGATCTCAGAGACTAGAAGACCTAGAGCAGCCAAATTTTAAATGATTTAATTTTTCTCATGTGGCGCAGAAGAAGTTACTCCTGCTATATGTATCAAAGAGGGCGTAAGTTAAAGTCGGCCCTGCCCGACTTCGAAAGACCCATTACTCAGGAAAATTAGTGTTTAATAACGTCTCCCTCGTTAATTACACTGTGTTACAAAAAAAAATCTAGACACACTTTTTACGAGAGCCAGTGCATTTTTATACCCTGTTCCCATTGAAAATGGGAAAAGGGGGATCATGAAGTTGTGCGAATGTATGTAACAGGGAGAAGGAAAATTTTCCGACCCCATAAAGTATATATATTCTTGATCAGCATGAACAGCCGAGTCGATATAGCCATGTCCGTCTGTCCGTCTGTCCGTCTGTCCGTCTGTCCGTCTGTCCGTCCGTCCGTCTGTCCGTCTGTCTGTCTGTATGAACGCGTCGATCTCAGAGACTATAAGAGATAGAGCCACAAATTTTTGCACGAAGGTAGATTTATGCTGTACGCAGATCAAGTTTGTTTCAGATTTGAAAAATTCCACCCCGTCCCCCTTTTATCCCCAAAAAACCTAGACCTCCTCTAGAAATCCTAGACCTAAATAGGCGTCAGATCCACAATTTTCAAGTTAGAGCCTCGTGGTTTAGTATACATCAAGCTAGGCCCAATATCTATCTATTCTGAAAAGTACAATCAGATCGGTCAAAAAACACCGGAGTTATAAGCGAAACAGTTGAGCTGATAAGAGGACCCCCCCTACTTGTTGGTCAGGACTAGAAAAAAGTGTTGCCTACATTTGGGATAATTTAATGAAATTCAAAAACAATTAAATGAAAACAAATGAACAGGGTATTTTGTGGTCGGGAAACTCGACTGCAGCGCCCTTACTTGTTTTCATATATTTCTTCGCAACATTTTTCTTTTTAAGTATTTAAACCTGCCGCCAAACAAAACATGGCATACTTTCAGAGGCACGTATGTTGAAGTACTCACTAATATGTAGGCAGACATAAAAAATGAAGCGGATTTACTGGGGTTTATTATCCGGCCGTCTTCCCTTACTGCATCCTAGATTTGTTGTATTGCACTGTTGTTTGTGTTTGTTTATTGGTTTGATTGTCATGTTATTATAATTGTCTGTATTTTTATGTTGATTAAAAGCTCCTCTCGCGATCGCTGCTGCATATATAAAATTTGTCTGATGGATATCCTCTTTATGATTGAGCGCTCGATCTCCTTTCTCTTGTATTCGCAAGCTTTCCAATGTCATCCGCGTCTTCCATCTGTGTTCCATGTCCAGTCCATGTCGTTTGCAAAATCAGCTGTGAGTCCTGTTTTGTTTATGTGCAGTGCCTGTTGTTGTTTTTTCCTTTTTGAACGTCTCTTTTATGCTCACAGATTCGTGTACTCAGAGAGCGCTTTGTAGTTCCTATGTAGGTCCCGTTGCAGTTTGGTCCGTCTCTTCCCGTACATTTTATTTCGTACACTACATTGTTGGTGTCTTCCTTTTTTATTCTGTCTTTCATATTCGTAAATAGTCGTCTTGTGCTGTTGTGTGGTTTGTAAGCGTTGGTCAGCTGTTCCTTTAATTGTTTAGGCCACAGCTTAGTTAATGTTTTGTTGTCAGTGACATTTGGTGTAAAAGGTATACTTAAGAAATTCTTTGTTTCTTTTTCCGCATTCTTTTCCCTGGTTACATTTTTGCTTGGTTTGTTGGTGGTTTCTGTAATCAATCTATTTATGAGTTTTTCGGGGTAGTTGTTATTTAAAAGTAGTTTCTTAATTTTTATGTAGGTCTGTGTTTTTCATCACAAATAGTGTACACTTTCCTGATCATGTTTTTCGCTGTGTTTATTTTTTGGTTTGGTGGGTGGTTGGAGTTGTAATTTATTACTCTGCCTGAAGCCATGGGTGGGGTCTACCAATCAAACGTTAAGATATCATCCTTCCTAGTGATTTCCATGTCAAGATATGCTAGTTTATTTGTTTCCTCTCTTTCAAAAGTGAATTGTATTCGTCGGTGTTGTTTGTTTAATGTTTCTAAAATTGCATCGATATCTTTGGCCTTTATAATACAGATTATATCGTCTACATATTTCGAAAGGTGTTTTATGTGTATGTCCTTGTCCTGAGTTTTTCAATCGATTCTTCCAAAACTATGTTTGCTATCTTTGGTGATAATGGGTTTCCCATAGGCATTCCGAATAGCTGACTATATAATGTTCCATTGTACGAAAAATAATTGTTTTCAAGTAGGCAGAACTCTAAAATCTCCTTAAATTGTTTTCTCGGTCTGTTTGTGTGGGGGGCTACGTCTATCCATCTGTCCATTATGTTGTTAATCGCTAGTGAAGTCGGTAATTTCGTAAATAGTGATATCACATCGAATGACACCAATATTTCGTCATTCTCTATTTTAAATTTTTGTAGTTTATCTATCAACTGTACAGAGTTTAATATGTTGTGGTCTTCCGATACAATGTGTTTTAGTATGTATCCTATGTGTTTTGCTAATTTGTAACAAGGAACGGTTGTCGATGCTGCAATGGGTCTAAGTGGTGTATTCTCTTTTTGGATTTTCGGGAGTCCATATATTCGTGGGGCGTTTCCTCCTGAGCAATATAGTTGGAGTTTTTGTTTGATGTCTATATGTTTATGTTTAAATAGTTAATTAATCAGTATATTGTTCTTCCTAACGAGTTGTGTTGTTGGATCCTTTCGTACTGCTTTGTAGGTCGTTCTGTCTGCTAACATAGTATTCAGCTTCTTGTCGTAATCTTCTCTGTACATAGCTGCTGTTTGGTTTCCCTTGTCTGCTTGTGTTATTATTTAATTATCTTTGTGAGTTTTTAAGAATTTTTCTGTGTCTTCCGTTAGGTTAGGATCCTTCTCGTTGTTTCCTTAACTTTCTCCTCTTCTATTGTTTGGAACCCCTGTTCCAGATCCGTCCTTTTGTTACCGGTGGAGCAAATTTTGGTCATAAGGATAAAATCCACTGGAACTGCTCCGGGATTTTTATGTTGGTCTGGTTTACAAACCAGTCTTAATTGTGAACCTACACAAAAAAATACTAAATTGTCCATGTGTACTTAGAAATACGCGAATAACTTCGTCAGACAGTGACCAAATTCATAGAAACAACATCTGTTCATCGGAGAATTGAATGGGCTATTACACTCAGAGAAAAAATCAAGAAGATCGTGCTTGATATCAAGAAGAATTGATGTCATAAGTACGGTAAGAACGAAAATTCTTGGATCCAAGAAGAAAATCCTGAAACCAAGCACGGATTTGCAAATACGAAAATTCTTGGCTATGAATTTAGTCTTCTTGATTTCAAGTTTAAATAGTCTTGGATCCAAGAAAATTTCATCTTGGATGCAAGCATAAATATTCTCGACTCTAAGAATAGTTGTTCTGGGTTGCAAAAATAAAAAACGTTCAATTCCAAGAGAAGTTCCTTCTTGAAAGACTTGGCGCAGTGGGACGGAAGACACATCGCAAAACACACACCTCCTCATCAAAACCCCACACCACTACGCTACTGCCACGAGTGTAGTGTAGTGTTTGAGATCTAGGTGTTCACACAAACAGACGGGCGTGGCAATGTCGACTCGAATATTGATGCTGATATACTTTATAGGGTCGGAGATGCTTTTGCACAAACTTCTTATACTCTGTGAACCTTTGCTACTTCACAGCTGTAGGCAACAACCGGTGCTGCAATGGGAAAATTTTATATTTTAGCTTATGAGTTCGAATTTTCGTACGATTAACACATTTTTTGGTACTGCTTAACAAAACAAAAAAGAAAGTCGGTCAAGTCCGACTATAACATACTCTGGACCATCGAAACTATATGCTCAGCATAAATTTTAATGCTGCAGTAGCAGCTGAAACCAGCGCTGCTACTGCGCCGCAGCAGCGAACAGTCTTTTGATCATAACTCGACAACCGTTCAATTGATCCTCACCATTTTTTGGCGGATCAATAAGGCATCTTGACTACTAAATATGTCTAGAAGAAACGAACCACCTATCTTTAAAACCGTGTCAGATATGACGTTTTTTCTAAATTGCGTGGGCGGGAGGGGGCATGGCAGACTGACAGACTGACAGACTGACAGACTGACAGACTGACAGACTGACAGACTGACAGACTGACAGACTGACAGACTGACAGACTGACAGACTGACAGACTGACAGACTGACAGACTGACAGACTGACAGACTGACAGACTGACAGACTGACAGACTGGCAGACGGACATGGCCATATCGACTCGGCTGTTGATGCTGATCAAGAATGTAGGTAAGTAAAATAAGTGTGTCTTTATTATGGTATTCACGTAGTTAGTCAGATAATATACTAATATAATATACTTTAATGAGAGTGTGTTTAGAGTGAAGTACGGCTTAATTTCGGCGCATTAACGACAGACGTTTGAATTTGGCCGATCACGGCGACGACTGATGACGATGACTGCCGACCTATCGACTACTCAGTCTATCGCCTTAATAGGGATGCCACCTCGGATGCAGGTGCCTTAAACATCATATACATATGTATATACTTTATGGGGTCGGAGATGCCAGCCTTCTGGCTGAGACATATTTAGTGATAAGATGTTTTTAACAGTTCACTACCGTATATAATTTAAATTTGAAGGTTTAACAATTGAAATGTGTTCTTGGCGGCAAATCCGTGTCACTAGTTTTCGGTAGCTTAGTTCCTAGTGATGACAAACTCGTTTGAGATGGTGAGGTAAAATGTATCGCACACTAATTGATGCGTGAGAGTTTGAACAGTGCGAAGCTGTTGCAACAGTACCCCTTTCTAGTTTTCGAGTACGGATACGTATTTGGATGGAAAATCTATTCGTCTTCCTGACCTGGTGGGTTTTTCGGATAGTACGGACTCTGATTCCTGTGGTGCTATGTTGTCAGTAGTAGTAGGAATTGTGGAAGTTGATGATGCTGATGAATCGTGTATGTATGCCGCTTTCAGTCGATCTATGTAAGCCTTAGAATTTTTATGCTGCGTGTTGAGTATGAAGTATTTGTCGCGCTTTTCAATCACCTCGTAAGGCCCTTATTTGGAATCGGTCAATGCTGGCTGAATGAATTCCATTAAATCACAGTGGAGGGCAGGTTTGATAATTGGAAAATTAGATATGGCTTTGCGAAGTTCCTTCATGAAGTCAGTTTCGTATGTGTCTTGCAAACGAGGAGTTAGAAATTCACCATGAATTCTAAGTGGAGCACAGTGGGCGAAATGGCCGATCTAGCGGAACAAAATTAATAAAGCCTGCAAATTAAAAGCATTTGTTCTGAAATTTTAAACATAAGACTTTTAAGTAAATATACACATTGACTTCAAATTTCAAAGAGATCGGTTGACTTTTTAGTATAGCTCCCATATAAACTGTCAGTCACAAGGAAGGAATTTTTGGATTTCATTATAAATTTATTTCAAGACACATAAATATAATTTTATATTTCATATTTCTAGCACCAATTATTTATATTTACTATAAGTGTTATTAATACAGCAAAAACTATTCGTAATCCGAACTATCTGTATCAGCCAAATCGTCGTTGGACAAATTAGTGTCAAGCTTCTTATTTAAAAGTAAGCTTACATCATGTTATTATGTTATTAAAGGATTGGAAGAAAGTAGGAGTGCGTTAAAAACATCCTCCATTGTATTTTTCCTTGAAGACTTTTTTGTGTGGTGCTCGCGGATATCTCGGTAATCATTGTTTCTCGCTTCAAGGGCTTCCTCCGACATCATTCTGATTGGAAGAGAAAAATGACTCATGATATCTGCACCATGAATCAAAATTTTGTGCACTGACGATGGCATGTAAAACCACGGATACAAATCTACAAATACTTTGGCAGTTTCCATGGCGTAAGACCTGAATGCTTCAGCAATATTACGCTGAATCGGTATATTCGCTCACTCCAGTTATACGAGCTGCCAAATTCGGCTGTTGGAAAAACCTTCTTGCTGTGTTCCCATTGTTTGTGTTACCACTACCAGCCATTGGAATGTCTACCAACAAATCCATTTAATTTCTTATCTTTTGTTGGATGTGCATTTTAGTTTCTTCAACAACAGTCTTGTCCTCACCGAGAGCCTGCCACTTCTTTATTGGGAGTCTATAAGAAATATGCAAGACACACTCAAAAAGCCTAATCCTGGCGTGCAGGGTCGACAATTCATATTAAAAGAAGTTAACATCAACCCTAATATGGGTTATATATGTTGGCACTGTTTTTGAAATCTGGTTCTTAATATTTTCAATTTCATTACGAACCAAGACAGTCGTTCCTTTCTGGCAGAGTATTTTAATTGGTTTGCAATAAATAGTCGAAGAAGGTCGTGTATTTTTCCACAGAATGGTCGATTCTTGCTGCACATGCAATGGTACAATACAAATTGAAAATAAGTATTGGTCAATCATATTGCCATCACCATCGCAAAATTTTTGCCTATACGAAGAATGTCTACTGCTGCCATCACAACCCCATTTATAAATTGCCTTCTACTTGATATCGTTATTGTTTTCAGCCCGATTTCCAAAGCTCTTTGGATGCGCTTGTATGATCCTGTCTACAGTATGGTCCACTAAGGCATGTGGTGGTACTTCAGCGGAATAGTCTGTGTTAGAGATTCCCATAGGGTAGCAATTTTTCTTCGCTGATCATAGCTAGTATAAATATCGGCGTTTTGGCTTCTTGCAGCACGCATTGATAAAATATACGTGTGCTTTGGATGACCCACATCTATAAATTGCGCTAGCGCTTTCTCAGGCGTTTATTTAAATGGAAGACCAGCTTGGAAGACCAGCTCAATGATTTTGCAATTTTCTTGCATCATCTTCGGCATTAAGCAAACTCACAACTTATGAGTCACTACGCCTTACAGCTTTGTACAATGTTGTACTTGCATCAATTTTTGGCATGTGATATCCTGTACAAGGTCTGCCACTTGTTTAACCTGTCTTTTACCGGAAAGGTCCGAAAAATCTTTTTCAGGACGTCTAACATCTGTCGGTTTTGGTTTTTCAACCAGCTCCAGTTGCATATCAAGCCATTCCTGGTTGGCTTTTTCGAAATATAGTCTGATTCTTTCACAGCTTTTCCATTTTAAAATTTAGCAATTTTTTGACCAATTTCGATACGGTCTTGCTCACTGAAGGTTATGTTCTTTAAAACTTTATCGAAAACATAGTTTTCCACAGCCAATAACTTCTTTGTGGGGATGTCTTCGTAGTGCCATACTAAAAATAGCTTGCGTTTTGATAACGACATTGCGCCTAGAGGACCAACAAATGAATGGGTAGCACATATAAGCAGGTGATCTTGGAAGTTTTTAAACAACAAGGACTCACACTGACAGAAAGACTCAACGGCGACTTGGACTTTTGTGAACATTTTAAGTTTTGCTCCACGAAAGACAGGGGTAGGCTACTAAGGGCAGGGAACGCGTAACTTTCACTACGTTTAACAAGCAATACATACATGGTCAAGTCACTAACATTGATTTTTTGTTTAATACATACCTTTATACGAATATAGAACCAAGATATTAGGTAAACAAATGAGAACTTTATATTTCACAGCGAAATCAACACAAACTTCCAAAATGCGGGAGTTAATTGTTACGCACTTGCCAAAACTATTGTTGTGTTTGGCAGCTCACAGCTGTTGAGATATATTATATATCGGAATGCCTAGGGATAAACTTTAATAAGCTAATTAACCTATCGGTAATCGATAAATAACATAAACGCTTTAACGCTTTTTCAAACTTAAAAATTTGAATTTCGCTCCGCTAGCACGGCCGATTCGCCCACTGTGTGGAGCTCCGAAAACCATTTCTGCTGGACTGTGTCATATATCACTCTTTAAGGTCGAGCGTAGTCCGAGAAGTAGTGGGAGTGGTAGTCCAGTTAGTTGGGTCGGTGCATTTTATGGAAGCTTTGAACATTCGATGCCATCGCTCAATCATGCCATTTGACTGCGAGTGGTAAGCTGTTGTAGGCAAGTGTGATATCCCAAAGAAATTAGATAGTTCGCGAAAAATATCGGATTTAAATTTGCGTTTCGCCGCTGTCGGTTGAAGTGTGAAGACGTGTTTTTGTCGAGCTCCGGTTTTATTCGTTGTAAAATCTTTAAAATCAGTTGTTAAGACAAAAACTTTCGACTCGCGATAAAAGACTTTAATGGACATTCATAAGCAATCGTGCTTATGTTGTCCAATAATATCTAATAGTTGATATTTAATTAAATTAAATTAATTGAATGACTACGCGTACAAATTCAGCAAATGCAAGTGCAAAGAACACTAACAACACCATGAGTCAGAGCCAACTCAATGCCCAAATGAACAACAACAAGACGATCGCCGGCTTTTTATACAGCGCAACAACGCTTATTTTGCAATTGTCTCTCCCGAGCCCTCCAGCACGGCGACTGTAAGCTCTCATACTACCACCGCGACGTGGAGCTCCCAATGCCCCACTCCCTCTCCTCAGCCCACGATGATGAACTTTTCGGCAAATGCAACAAAAAGTACGGTAACGCTTACTCCAGCGCAATCAACCTGTACGAACTCAACAACAACAACTATGCAGAAATCAGCGTCAACTCAGCACGCGCTCCCACTAACACATACACAAGTGAGCACAACACCCACCACCCGCTCGTATGTGCAGACCGGCATCGATCGGTATGTAAAAATAAACAAACGAAAATTAAGCCCTAAAAACAAAAGAAGCGGTAATACACCAAAATTAAACAAAACAAGCGATAAACCTGCGGACAAAGATCCCCTCACTGGGAATAGGTTCCAAATTCTTGCCAAACAGTCTGACGCTAAGACTGAAGAAAAAGCTGCAAGTGCCGCAAAACCAAAGCCTCCGCCAATCTACATTAGGGATACTAGCTGTACGGCCCTAGTAACAAAGCTTGTCTCTCTAATAGGCAATAATAACTTCTATGTGACATCTGTCAGCAAAGGCAACATACGTGAAACAAAGCTCCAAGTTAACACCGATGACGACTATCGCGCTGTCGAAAAATGTTTAAGAGCTGAACATAAAAGCTACTACACCTACCAACTAAAAAGTAGCAAAGGCCTACAAGTTGTAATCAAAGGTATTGAATCAAGTGTCCCTGCAACGGAAGTTGCTTATGCTTTGGAAGAAAAGGGATTTAAGGTCAAGTCCGTAATAAACTTAATAAACAGAGACAAAAAACCCCAGCCGCTTTTCAAAGTTGAGCTGAGCCCGGAAGACATAGCTCCTAACAAAAATAAGGTGCACCCCATTTACGAACTACCTTACTTATTGCACCGCAGAGTAACTGTAGAGGAACCGCACAAGCGCACAAATCCAGTGCAATGTACCAATTGCCAAGAATTTGGACACACCAAATCCTACTGCGCTCTGCGATCTGTTTGTGTGGCATGCGGAGAGCTGCACAATACTGCCTCATGCCCCGCAAACAAGGAGGATCCAACAGTCAAAAAATGCAGTAACTGTGGAGGTAACCACACCGCAAACTACAGAGGTTGCCAAGTATACAAAGATCAGAAGAGCAGGATTAATACACGCACGGAATTTGCTCGTTCCAATGGAAACCTTAATACGTATACACCCTCGCAATCGACCCCTGGAGTCTTCTTCACAAAAGCTACGAGATCGTCTTTTGCCCCATCGACTACTACCCAAGGCGTTTCTTTCGCAAGCGTCTTGAAACAAGGAACGATTTCACACGAAACTCGAACTGAGCCGACTCTGACAGCAAAACATGTGGAGCAACCATCAAACCAAAGTAGCTTAGAAGCCATGTTTCTATCGTTACAACAAACCCTGAAAGATTTTATGGTGTATATGCAAAACGCAATGCAAGAACAGATGAGAATGCAAGGCCTTCTCATTCAACTGCTCGCTTCGCAACAACCCAAATAATGGCTCTCCTGAGAGTATCACTCTGGAATGCAAATGGCATTCCTCGCCACAAAGTGGAGTTATCCAAATTTATCCAAGACAATGAAATCGACATAATGCTTCTTGCGGAAACTCATCTGACGGACCGATATAATTTCCAATTATCGGGATATGCATTTTACGGTACAAATCACCCAGATGGTAAAGCCCATGGCGGAACTGGTATCCTAGTCAGAAGCCGCATCAAACATTATCCACTAACGGGATATTCGGAAACCTACCTATAAGCCACATCGATATGCGTAGAATCTAAACGAGGCAATATCACTCTGTCTGCGGTTTACTGTCCCCCACGATTTGCGATATCAGAAAAACAATTCCTAGATTTCTTTAATACACTTGGTCAACGCTTTTTCGCTGCGGGTGACTATAACTCGAAACATCCCCACTGGGGCTCCAGACTGACTAATCCCAAGGGGAAGCAACTCTACAACGTTCTCACGCGCGCATCAAACAAACTCGACTATGTATCTCCGGGAGGGCCTACATACTGACCAGCAGATCTAAAGAAAATACCCGATCTTATAGACTTTGCTATAACAAGAAAAGTTCCACAAAACCTGGTAACTGCAGAAGCCCTTGCAGACTTGTCGTCAGACCATTCTCCAATAATATTCACCCTTCTGGAGTGCCCTCAGATCAGACAATATCCTCGGAGACTGACTTCACACAAGACAAACTGGCTCAAATACAAAAAATATATCAGCAGTCACATCGAGCTGAGCCCGACCATAAACAGCGAAGTAGACATTGAAAACTCAGTACAAGCCCTCAACTCTATCATTACTGCTGCTGCTCATCATTCAAACCCTCAAACAACAACAATAACACCTAAGCAAGATAGATTAACGAACAGCTACATAGACCGACTGGTGTCTATAAAGCGGCGTGCAAGAAGAGAATGGCGAGAGAGACTTGCGGAGAGACTTGCGGAACGCATTCTTCGCAAAGCACTCGAAGCGGAAGAGCAGCTAGCCCATAGCCGTTACATAGAAAAACTATCGCCTACAAGCACCAAATTTCCCCTATGGAGAGCACATGCAAGCATAAAGCCCCCTGCAAAGGTAGACACGCCTTTAAGGGACCAGAGTGGAAGTTGGGCCCGCTCCGACGAAGAGAAGGCAAATGTCTTTGCACTTCACCTTAGAAATGTCTTCCAGCCAAATCCACCAACTAATGGCTATGCACTTCCATTGGTTCCCATCGCCGCACAAACTGACCCAATTAAAGTTAATTCACTTGAAATAAAAAATGCTATCGGAGATCTACAACCCAGAAAAGCGCCTGGACATGATCTTATTACGCCAAAAATGATTATGGAACTTCCAAGTCCTGCCATAACATATATCTCAAGACTTTTCAATGCAGTACTTCGATGTGGATACTTCCCAACCCAATGGAAAAAGTCCACAATCATAATGATCCATAAACCAGGAAAGAATAAAACCCAAGCGTCATCATATAGACTCATTAGTCTGCTACCTTGCTTATCAAAACTTTTCGAGAAGATCTTACTCCGTAAAATTGATTCCCATGCGCAAAATATCATTCCATCACACCAATTTGGGTTTCGAGCTAAACACGGGACTATTGAGCAAGTCAACCGCATAACTTCAGATAGTCGGACTGCGTTTGAAAACGACGAATACTGCTCTGCCATTTTCCTAGATGTTGCCCAAGCATTTGACCGCGTATGGTTGGACGGTCTTACATTCAAGATAAAGACAATGCTTCCACCAAATACACCCAAAGTCCTAGAAAGTTACGTCAGTAACAGAGTATTTACAGTTCGTCAAAATGAGTACACAACAGAAGAGTTCACCATAGGAGCCGGAGTATCGCAGGGAAGTGTTCTTGGTCCTTTCCTATACGTACTATACACTGCCGACATACCAACAGACTCTCGACTTACAATAAGTACTTTTGGCAAGCCATCTTACCGACGTGGAAGAGTGGCTGGCCAACTGGCGTATTAAAATCAACGAGCAAAAGTGTAAGCACGTGACGTTCACACTCAACAGAAGCACCTGTCCCCAGCTATCACTAAACGCGACTTTGAACCCGCAATCAAACGATGTTGTATACCTAGGTGTACACCTCGATAGAAGGCTCACATGGCGCAAACACATAGACTCGAAAAAACTTCAGATAAAGCTTAAGGCCAACAGCCTTCACTGGCTAATTAACTCCCGTTCCCCACTAATGCTGGAATATAAAGTCTTACTGTACAAGAGCATCATAAAGCCTGTCTGGACCTATGGCTCGCAGCTATGGGGAAATGCTTGTGCGAGCAGCGTGGATATCCTCCAAAGATCACAGTCGAGAATCATAAGAACCATCACTGGAGCGCCATGGTACATTTGCAATGATTGTATCCACAACGACCTCAGCATCCCACTGGTTGAAACTGAAATAGAGGAACTTAAGCGCAAATATTCTGAGAAGCTTCTTGCCCACCCAAACCAACTTGCGAAATCTCTCACCATGCTGGCAACGCATTCTCGCCTGCGAAGAAACGACCTACCAACCCAGCGACTGACTTGAAGGGCCGTAGAACACAAACTACCTCCAATAGGGGATAGTTTTTTAAAATAGTCTCTAGATTAAGATTTGAAAAATTATTGCTAGTCTCTTTAAGAGAAGATCCAATAAATGCAAACCAAGCAAAAAAAAAAAAAATTTGCGTTTCAGATCTGTCGTTATTCCAGCCATTTATAGGTGCAGTTGCTACGGATTGTGCCGATATATCCACAAGAGGGATGGCAGCTGGCCATCTTGTATATCGATCAATGCAGGTCAGGCGATATCGGAACCCATTTGATGTTGGAAGAGGTCCGACAATGTCGATGTTGATTTGTTCGAATCGAACATTTGTCTACGAAGCGTACTTACCTAATGGTGTTTTGGTGTGTCGATATACTTTAGCTTTTTGACATGGGATGCATGCAAGTTATGTATTCGAAGTTCCACTGTACTCCTCAGCGCAGCCACAGCAGCCTGCAGAAGTCGAAAACAAATATTAAGAGCAAAACAAACCAAACGCAACTAAACGGTTTGTTCGCACACGACACCAAACCTTTATTAATAAGTTCAGTTAATTTTGCACACGGCCCAAGAATTGATTTTGCGTTTTGCTTAAAACTGAGCTTTTGCTAGAGATAAGACAAGACATTGTAAGTTAGTTCATAATCGCCACTCATTGGAGAAAATACATATAATATTTAAATTTGAACCCAAAAATCATAATTGGCGCAGCCGGTAGGATCCTTATTATAATTGAAGGTGAATACCTTGGGTACTTAGAAAGCTGAAGTAATCCTTTAATTATATCCAGTTGTACGCAAGCCTGAATGAAAATCAGGAAAGACATTTAAATCATCGCTATAAGAGATCCGCAAAAAGTACCACGTGCATTTTTAAGACGAAGTCGCTGCATACGATTACGTCACAAAGCTTAAGCTACGGTACGACAAATTAAATTCGCAAATACAACAAAAGTCGCCCCGCTTGGAATTGAGTAAAAGTTGCAACTGCGAACTACAACAGCAAGTCATCAGGATGGCTGAAGTAGTCCTTTCGGATCTAGCATTATCGCAATGTTTAACTCAGATTCGGCAAATTCCTGTTTTTGATGGAGATACCCTCTACCTGGCCTTGTTTATCAAGAGGGTCGAGCTTCAACTCGGGTTGTACCCAACAACCAGGCCGGTTCAGATCAACATGATCTACGGAACCATAGAGAACCTCATCGTTGGACCTGCCCAAATGTTGCTCATGAGGTCTACCCCACAGACCTGGATGGAGTTGAAAGCCCTGCTTATTGGAGAATACAATACGCAAACACCAATTCATCAGTTATTGTTAGATGTGCATAAGACTAAATATTATGGCAATCTTCGTAAGTTTATTGATATCTTAGATGAAAAATCCAGCATTATTTGTAACAAGTTAAGCTTAGATGGAAAAATCAACAATCAAATCATTTATAAAGAGGCACTGAACACAGCCGTTAATGAAGTCATTCACAAAGAATTGCCAGACAGGATCTTTATGTCGGTTTGTAGACATGATGTAAGTAATCCAACTAAATTGAGGCGAGTCGCACAAGAATTGGGGTTGTATGAAAATAATAATTCAAAAACGAATCAAAATCAAAATTTGTCAAAGAAAACGTACCCCGATTCTATAACTAACCCTCAATATCCTACTCAGTATTACTCTCAACCACCATTTAGACCTGCCAATAACTATAACAACCAAGAAAGAATTCAATCTCACCAAAACCAAAATGAAGTAGTGAATAACCAAAATCAGAATCAAGTTCAGGAATCTAGCCAACAATCTCGCCGTCAAGATTATAGGCAAAATCAAAATAGGCAGCACAGAAATCAGAGATTTGATAATAATAGATTCCAGTCAAACTATGATAATCAGCCGAGAAGCTCCCAACAGCAACAACAAAATAGCTTGACAAATTATATACCTGATGTGGATGGTGCAGCGAAAAGACCACGTGAATCAGATTCGGGACAACAAAGACGTGGGGAGGCGATGGACACTTCCGAAAATTTTCCAATACGAGCCTCGGAAAACCAACAGTAACAAACTCCACGATTCATTTAAAAATTGGTAGCCAAGATTATTGTTGCCTTATAGATACTGGTTCGAGCATTAGTTTAATAAAACCAAATATTTTGAAAAATCGTCCAATACAAGAAACAAGTCCTAGAACGATTAAGACAATGTTAGGAGAAACCACCTTAAGTCATGTGAGATTGATAGAAGCGAACCCCATAACAGGTAAATCAGGTGAAATTCCATTATTTATGTATGACTTTTCTAACAATTACGATATTTTGATAGGAAGAGATTTGCTTAATCTTGCCAAAGCCTTCATAAATTTCGTTGAGGAATATGTTCAGTTAAATGGCAAAAACATTTTTTCACTTCCAAATTTATAGCATGTAAGGAAGAAAGAGAAAAACAGAAAGAAGTAGTAAGGTATAATAACGTGTTATCCATTAAAGATGTTGAAAACCTAAGAAAGGAATCGAACGATATAGAGTTTGACTATGTTATTGCTGAAGAAATGAGTTTTGCCAATAGCATCAGAGATGACCATTTAAACGAGGAGGAGAAAAAGGCACTGAGAAACGTGATGAATAAATTTAAAGATATACAGTTTCGGAAGGGTGATAAATTGACTTTCACGCATACTATCAAACACAAAATTATAACTAAAGATGAAGATCCGGTATATCAAAAGCCGTACAGGTACCCGTATGTTCATAGAGAAGAGAGTTCATAGACCAAGGAATTATTAGGAAATCATCTTCTCCAAGAGCAATTCCGAGTAGTACAAGACTATCGACACCTTAATAGTAAAACCATTGACGACAAATTTCCAATTCCCAATATTGACGAAATATTGGATAAATTGGGAAAATGTCAGTATTTTACAACCCTTGACCTGGCGAAGGGATTTCTTCAAATAGAGATGGGTGATGATTCGATTCAAAAAACAGCATTCTCTACACAAAACAGGCATTACGAATATACCCGAATGCCATTTGGCCTAAAAAACGCGCCAGCTACTTTTCAGCGGTGCATGAATGAAGTTCTTAAAGACTTGATAGGCTCTCATTGTTTAGTATATCTTGACGATATAGTCATATTTTCTACGTCTCTTCAGGAGCATATACTATCACTTACAAAAGTTTTTGAGAAACTAAGACAAGCCAATTTAAAATTGAAAATAAACAAATGCGAATATTTAAAAAGGGAAACGGAATTTTTGGGCCACATTATCTCACCCAATGGTATCAAGCCTAACCCATGTAAAATAAAAGCAATTACAGAGTTCCCAATTCCAAAAACAGAAAAACAAATTAAGTCATTTTTGGGACTATGCGGATTTTACAGAAAGTTCATAAAAGACTTTGCAAAAATTGCCAAGCCCATGACGAATTATTTAAAAAAGGGACAAACTATTCATATCGAAAACAACGAATATAAAAGGGCTTTCGAAAAATTAAAATTGTTAATAACAAGCGACCCCATACTCATTTATCCTGATTATGGCAAAACATTTACCTTGACTGCAGACGCAAGCAACTTTGCACTAGGCGCCGTGTTATCTCAGGATAAAAATACAATTTGCTTTGCCAGCCGTACGCTTAATGACCACGTGTGTAAATATTCTGTTATAGAGAAGGAGTTATTGGCAATAGTGTGGGCGACGAAATATTTCAGGCCTTACATATACGGTAGAAAATTTAAAGTAAATTCAGATCATAGACCTTTGGCTTGGCTTCACAATTTAAAAGAACCGAACATGAAGTTGCAACGGTGGATAATCAGACTCAATGAGTATGATTTTGATGTTCAATACATCAAGGGAAAAGAAAATTACGTTGCAGACGCACTTTCTAGGGTCAAAATAAAAGACGATTTCGATCATGAACACCTTAAAAGCAAGGAAATTAAACACACTAATTACATGAACGATGATGATACAGACTCACTAGTTACGATCATTAGTGTAGTAGAAAATCAGAGTTCATTGGTACCAACAATCCATAGTGCTCAAGAGGATAACTTAGCAGCAATACCACTAACAGAACGACCACTCAACATTTATAAGAGACAATTAATTTTCATTAAAGGCCAAGAAGAAAAAATTGAAACAGAAAAATTATTTAATCGTACCGTAATAAAAATATTCTATACTGTTATGACAAACGAGAAGTCTAAAGAAATTATTCTGTAATTGATCTGTGGTCGAACTAACACCATACTATTTGATCAAACAGAAGACTTCTTGCTTTTCCAAAAAGAATATATGAATCTTATACGTCCTAATACTGGAACTCGAGTTTATAGGGCAACGAAAAATCTTATATATATAAAAAGCTATTCAGATTTCAAGGAATTGATTATTAAATTACACGAAGAAAAAATTCATCAAGGAATTCAAAAAGTTATAATTGATTTCAGGCAGAAATATTTCTATCCAGATTATATAAAGTTAACACAAAATATTGTGAATGAATGTGGAACATGCAATTTAAGTAAGCACGAAAATAGACGAACAGATTTACCATACGAGACAACTCCAAGTCCAATTAATATAAGAGATAAATACGTTATTGACTATTTCTTTACAAATAATAGAACATTTCTAACATGTATTGATATGAAATCGAAATTCTTATCGGCTATTGAAACCACGACAACTGACTGGATTGAAACGAAAAAGGCTCTGTTGAAAGTGTTTAATTATATAGGTAAGCCGAAAGTTTTGAAAATGGATCAAGATCCAGGAATGACAAGTGGTTAGAAAGCGAAAACATACATGTTGAAATTACAAGTAGTAAAAATGGAATAGCAGATATAGAACGTTGTCATAGAACAATTAATGAGAAAATGCGAATAATAAAAACAGAAAATAAATTCGAAATTATTGCTATGGATATGGAAGAAATACTTTACAATTATAACCACAAAACAATTCACATCACCACAGGGAAAACCCCAGCTTCAATATTTCTGTTTAATGAGGAACCTAGGGAAGACACACAAAAGAGTAAAGCAGATAAAATTAAACAATTAAACAAAGAAAGAAAAGAACATGAGATTGATACAGCTTTTGCTAAAGTAGATATGAAATTGAAAAGAAAACTAAAGATTGATAATCCATTTAGAAAGACTGGGCAGTTGACTAAACTTGACGACACTCATTACAAAGAATTTATTAATCATAGAAATATAAGGAGACATAAGTCTAAATTTAAACGGAAGAAATTAGTTCGGAAATCCAGATATTCAAGTGATCACCCTATAGAAAATAATTATGGTAATAGTAATGCCCAGCAGCAAACAATAGAAGATGAATTTTAGCATCAAAATAAAAAAAAAAAAAAAAAAAAAAATTGAAATTGAATTTGAAAAATACTTGGTTTTTATATATATAGATGTAAAACTATATGTAATGAAATTTGTTATTATATTGTATAAAAAAAATTGTTATTAAGAGATAAATATGAAACATGCAAAATAGACAAAGATCATTGTAAAAACATCAAGCTCACAATAGCGCGTAAAAAATTGTATAAAAGCCGTAATAACAAACGTCGGACCATTATAGTTAACGAGGACGTTAACATTCTTGATGAAGGGAGGAGTTATGTATTCGAAGTTCCACTGTACTCCTCAGCGCAGCCACAGCAGCCTGCAGAAGTCGAAAACAAATATTAAGAGCAAAACAAACCAAACGCAACTAAACGGTTTGTTCGCACACGACACCAAACCTTTATTAATAAGTTCAGTTAATTTTGCACACGGCCCAAGAATTGATTTTGCGTTTTGCTTAAAACTGAGCTTTTGCTAGAGATAAGACAAGACATTGTAAGTTAGTTCATAATCGCCACTCATTGGAGAAAATACATATAATATTTAAGTTTGAACCCAAAAAACATAATTTGCACACACTATGGACGCCACAACTTTCGCTATTGACGGCCAAACATAGTGACCTACCACCAATTGTTTTGTCTTTTTATTTGATTTATTTATTAATAGTCGACAAACAAGACGTCAACAAATTTGTAAGCATGTTAGAAAAAGACTTATTTACTAAGGAGGCATAAAAAAGAATGCCAAACAAAATAAACTAATAACGACTCCGACGAGATTTTTATTTGCCGGTCCGGAGGGATTTTATTAAAGCACTATGCATTTATGCAGAGTTTTTATTTTGTTTGTTTCATTCAACTGATTAAGTTCAGCGAGTTGTCAAAAGAAAAACAATTTGGAACTGAATCATTCGAATTGCAAGTCAATTTTAATTTCAATTTGAAATTGAAAAATTTAATAAATTATGTAAAGCCCGAAACAGGCCTGAAGAGATGTGAGGTAAGAAAAAAAAATAAAGAAATACAGGCTTACAAATACAGAGGGGACAAAACTATAATCAAAGATAAATTGGAAGAGTACCCAAAATAAAAAATTACAAATTAACAAGAAAGAAAGTCGGTCAAGCCCGACTATAGCATACTCTGTACCAACGAAATTATACGCTCAGCATAAATTTTGATGCTGCAGTAGTGGCTGAAAGCAGCGCTGCTTCTGCGCTGCTGCAGCGAACAGTCTTTTGATCATAAATCGAAAACCGTTCATCGACAAGTTATCCTCATAACTAAATATATCTAGAAGGAACAACCCACCTATCTTTAAAACTGTAGAAGATATGACCTTTTTTTTTAAATTGCAAATTGCTGGGGCGGCATTGGGAGTGGCAAAAATTGAGAATAAACTCGACTGCCTGCAGACATAAGAAGCATATGTCCCATACATGTCAAACCTCTATCTCTTACCATCTCTGAGATCTGTGCGGTCATACGGACAGACAGACGGACGGACGGACAGACGGACATGGCTATATCGACTCGGCTGTTGATGCTGATCAAAAATATATATACTTTATGGTGTCTGAGATGCTTTCTTTTGGATGTTACATACTTTTGCACAAACTTATTATACTCTATGTACCTTTGGTACAGAGTATAAAAATATACTAAAATAAAACTAAATGGATAACCGAAAAATCTCTGACCTGGTGGGGGAAGATTTATTAGCCAGTGCGGTAAACTATGCCCCTATTCACCGCTGGGAGGTCAGAGATTTTCACGGAGATAAGTGTAAAGGGAAGACGCCGATGGGAGTGGGTAACGAGCAGCAGCAAGCTTTCGACTCCTTGAAATCCCTTCTTACTGAAGCACCAGTCCTCGCATGCCCTAACTTTGATCAAATGTTCTCCTTACAGACAGACGCAAGTGACTACGGTCTCGGCGGAGTACTCACCCAACCGAGTGAAGATGGGGAACGCGTGATAGGCTACGTCAGTTGTCGCTTGCTGAGAACTGAGGAAAACTACTCCGCAACGGAAAAGGAATGCCTCGCCATTGTCTGCCATCCGGAAGCTGCGATGCTACCTCGAGGGATACAGGTTCGACGTCGTTACGGACCATCTGGCGCTGAAATGGCTAAATACGATTGAGAACCCCACCGGAAAAATCGCTCGCTGGGCGCTTGAACTGCAGCAGTATCAGTTTGACGTCCATTACAGGAAAGGAAAACATAATGTCGTCGCGGATGCATTGTCAAGGCAACCCCTCGAAACACTGCAGCAGGCTATCGAGGAACTGAGTAAGTGTAGTTGGTTATTGAAACGAACTCAACAGGTGAGAGACCAGCCAGAGAAGTATCCCGAAGATTATCTTCCATGGAAGCTATGCGTTGGCTCAGAACATCGGCATCGAGTACTTCAGGAGTGCCACGATCATCCGACGGCGGGACACTTGGGCATACGCAAGACGACCACTCGAATATGCCAGCGGTACTACTGGCCCGGGCTTTCCCGAGACGTCGCTCACTACGTCAAAAGATTCCTCCAATGCCAGAAATTCAAAAGGGAGCAGCTGAAACCAGCGGGAAAAATGCTGACCCGGAGAGCGCAGGAACCTTTCGTCTACGGACTTCATTGGACCGCTGCCCAGATCGAAACAGGGTAACACGATGCTGCTTGTTTTCTTTGACCTCTTTTCGAAGTGGGTCGAATTGGTACCGCTTCGGAAAGCCTCCACATCGCAGTTAGAACGGGCGTTTAGGGAGCGGATCATCAGCCGGTTCGGAGTGCTACGGACTCTGGTATGTGACAACGGTACCCAGTTCACCAGTCGTGCCTTTCGGAGTTTCTGCAAGCGTAGTGGGATCACCATAGAGTTTACGGCGCCCTACAGTCCAAACCAAAATCCGACAGAGCGAGCTAATAGAACAATCAAAACTATGATTGCGCAATTTATCGAAGGACCTCCCCACACCTGGGATCTTCTACTGCCCGAGGTCACCCTGGCTATAAACAGCAGCGTATCAGACTAAACTGGGTTTAGTCCGGCTTTCTTGGTGCAAGGACGTGAGCCGCGCCTCCCTGGCGCACTGTATGAAGAGGTCACGTCCGGGCCTGGAAGGATGGGCAGCGATCCGGAAACCCGAGCAAAGCAACTGCAGCAGATTTTCCAGGTCGTCCGAGACAATGCCCAAAGAGCAACAGCGGAGCAGGGTCGATATTATAATCTGCGGAGGCAAGAGTGGCGTCCTACCCTTGGGTCCTTGGTCCTACTGCGGCAACACCCGTTGTCAAAGGCAACCGAGGGCTATGCGGCCAAGCTTGCGGCAAAGTACGAAGGGCCGTACAAAGTAATCCGTTTCTTATCTTCCAATAAAGCCCGACTGCAGCGAGTGGGAACTCAACAGCGAAGCACGGCTAGCATAGCCGACTTGAAACCCTTTGTGCAAGACGACCATTACCCTGATGGGAGCGAAGTCGATGACGAGATCGAGTGACCCCCCCGAATCGGTGCATAAGTTAGCCTTAAGAGTGTGAGTTACGGCGAAACCCACCCCAACCGACAGCAACTAAGCAGAGGGGCAGCAGCCAAAGAGAGGATGAGCGGCAGCGACGCCATAAAACTGGCGATCGCCCGCCGAGCTAAGCCGACTGCGTAGCCGCAGAGCCGAGCGCCGGGCTAAGCAGCAGCCGGGACAAGACTTAAGGGAACGTCCGATTTAATTAATTCGCGGCTTCCGCAGTGAGCGGTCGAGAACGCGACTTTTTTCCTACCCCCTCCTACTCCCTCACTTGTTGATTAAGAACTGCATGTGAAATAAATGTCATTTCAAGAAATTGTTTGAGGTCCGTTTAGAATTACTTATAAAATTTCCACAAATAATAGCCTCTGTTCTTAAGCTTCTTAAATAATTGTCAAAACAAAGAATCTAACAATATATTGGCTTTATTTTTTTACGAGAGCTCCAAAATAAATGTTATTCCCAAACGATTTGAGTAGTTTTTAGGTCGAATGTAATTCTAAGCATACAAGAATGATTACAGATAACAAAAATTTTGAACACAAAAATTGTTAAAGTTGTATAGCGCATGGACTGCACCAAGGTTCGAACCAAAATCTTCTCCCATTTACCTCGAACCTTAAATTTCTGAACCTAAGCCATTGCCCTGCAAAATATTAATTCAAAAGCGGCGATAGCTTAAAAGTGATGATTTGTCCTCCGAAATTCCTAGAGTGCCAAAAATTCGACAAAATTGTATCTGGGAAACAAGAGCTGATAAAACAAAACCAATGATGCAGTTTCGTTTATTGCAATCTTTATTAATATAATCAGATCAAAATAGACCTGCACCAAAATCACTGTTGGCCTGTGTTATTATTATGAGTAGTACTCCAGTTATTATTTAACATCCTATATTTTTATGGCTGTAATTGTCTCTGGGGCCTTCGTACTTGGTGTCCAGCGAAAGTGTATCTCGGTCGCGTCAATGTGCCCCTCTGAAAATTCTCACTATTATTAAACGAGCCCATTTTCCGCCCCTTTGGAGCCCCGATAGGATAGTTAGGAGTGTAAACACCTAAAAAAAAAACAAGTAAGGGCGCTGCAGTCAAGTTTCCCGACCACAAAATACCCTGTTCATTTGATTTCATTTATCAGCTCTTATCAGCTCAACTGTTTCGCTTATAACTCCGATGTTTTTTGTCCGATCTGATTTTCAGAATATATAGATATTGGGCCTAGCTTGGTGTATACTAAACCACGAGGCTCTAACTTAAAAATTGTTTTTGGTTTTTTAGGTCTAGGATGGCTAGAGGAGGTCTTGGTTTTTTCGGGATAAAAGGGGGACGGGGAGGAATTTTCCAAAATTGAAACAAACTTGATCTGCGTACAGCATAAGTGGCATTTGTAGCTCTATCTCTTATAATCTCTGAGATCGACGCGCTTATGCAGACAGACGGACAGACAGGCATGGCTATATCGACTCGGCTGTTCATGCTGATCAAGAACATATATACTTTATGGGGTCGGAAATGTTTCCACAACTTCATGATCCCCCTTTTCCCATTTTCAATGCGAACAGGGTATAAAAAAAGAAAGATATTTATAAAACAAAATGGTACTTTGAACAATCCGAAGCACTTACCCAAAGGGAAGATCCCTCCGTCGTTGCCAAAAGAAGCTTTCTTGACCCGTTTTGCGGATTTCATTGCGAGCAAGAAAACGGCAGAGATTTGCGAGTTAATGCTTATTGTTTAGAATAAATTACTTTGTTATCGTGCTAAAATTTGTCACCGGTAACATAGAAATTTAAGAATAAACTTGTCATATTGACAAATATTGAAAAGGGAGGATGAACTCTAGCCAGGATTAGCACAATCTAGTTCGATTGCAATGGGTGCTGTTTCAGGAAGACCGAACAGGAAGCACCACAGGATGGGTGGGAGCACAGTGACAAGTCCATCGAAGTCACCAGTTTGAGATTTCTTTGTTTATTTTTTTTTTGATGTTAGTGCTATATGTTGGTTTTTGATTTTTGCCACTGTAAATTTGGGAGACAGGTGGGTTGCCAACCAGGTGTTGGCCGATCTGAAATGCCAAAGTTAGTTGTCCAAAGAAGATCTCCCGAGGGGCCAAATTGGTTTAGCGGATGTTGTTGTTGCTGCTGTTGCTGCCAAGTAGGTATGGCACTCGAGGGGTTGTTGGCCAAATAGGGTCTGGCTTAGATCACTCCAAGAAAAGGCAGGAGCTTCAAAATAATTGCGTCTTTACTGTGCGCGTAGTTAGTTACTTTTTTTTTGCTCTGTTCAACGCAGGTTTGATAATTTGGTTGGTCGCATCAAGTAATTTTTCTACTGTTTGTATCAAACTATCACGACATTGTTCCCGACAATATCGAGTAATTTACACTTGTTTGGTTGTGAAAACACATATATGTACTCTGTTCATAAGTTGGTCAATGACCATTGTTCGACAATTTTTTTTAGTTTGAATATTTCAAATTGAAGGTTAAAACCGCAAGATCGTCTTGAAAAAGGGAAGCACGCCTGACACACGTACCTTCAAAAAGGCATACGAGGGAGTAAACTCACTTGACTGCAACTGCGCGTAGTGTGTTGAAGAAAATCGAGCCTTCATTTTTAGTGTTACCTTATTATTGTTACATTAGCCTAAACGCGTTTCTTCCCATAAGTCCCTTAGCACTGAGTCGCGTTAACACAGTTTAATTTCATTTAAATTCATATGGCAGCTTATAATGCTTGGTTCTCGCCGTGATTTTGTCATCGACAACACGATTTATCGAAAAGATGCGAAATGGTGTTCGCATTGGCAACATTCTTGCATTCTTGTGTTGTTGCATCCACTGAACAGATGACTGGATTTGTTGACATTGTGAAAAAAAATTTGGCGCAAGTAATATGGATTTAGATGATGGTTTTCCTTTAATAGCTTTGGATAATGACGAGGCAATATTTCTGCACCTGCTGCATATGTTGCAGAGAATACAAATATACAAATATAATTTTCTTGAATATTATTTTTACAGTTTTTTCTTGTATTTTGTTACAAATTTTCATATTTAAACTTAAAAACACTTAGTATTTGGCTTTAAACAGCAGTCTAAAATAATAATTAATCAAACCTGCTTGTTTTGCCATGGCTATTTTCTTTTAATTTTTGCGCTTAAAGTTTGATAGCTGTTTATTGCATGTGTTAGTGCTGGCAGCTGTAACGATACCAGTACGATAGGAAAAATTATCGATACCCGGTCTAGTCACTACTCGAAAAGTCACGGAACTACATTCAAATTGGATGCAACTTATTTGCTACCACTAGCAACTATGATTTTTGTATGGCGTGAATGTTGCATCCGACACAAGAATGCAGGAATGCAAGAATGTGCTGTAGTGAGAACCGGGCATAACTAAGATTAGTAATAGTTTGCTGATGCCAACAGCCACTTTAAAATTTGTGTTTTTTTGTTAGTGATAAGAAGTTGTGGATGTCGATGTCCATCCCCCTCGAGATGGACTGAGCCAGCTGGATTGCCCCTCAGAGAAAAGCAGTTGTATAACAATATGGCGCCCAATTCTAAATAGAGCGCTGCGTTATGATTCATAGCGTGGACGTGAGAAAAAAACAAAAAATTAATAAATCGAGACGAAAATGTTTATTTGACAATGCTGTTTACATATTTACAATTTTATATATCTTAACCTAATTGACCAAACATGCCGGCCACGTTGAAGGACCACACTTGGACCTTCAAAAAACAGGTAAAACAGCCAGCTTATGAATAGGGCGTTTAATTATGCCTGTTGCCGTTTTGACGCCTGCGAGTCGAGTTTTTCCATCTTTGCCCGTTATGGCCTCGACGATCCTGCCAAGCTTCCAGCGCTGAGGTGGCATGTTGTCCTCGTGAACAACCACCAACATTCCGATTTCCAAATTGGCTTGGGGTGTTAGCCATTTGGTCCGCATTTGAAGAGAGTGGACGTAATCGTTCGACCACGCTTGCCAGAACCGCTGTCTGAGCGTGGACAGCAGCTGCCACCTGCGCATATATGTAATTGCGCTGCCTGGATTGTCCGGCTCGGATCCTTGCGGCAGCGAACGAAGGGGCTGTCCGATTAGGAGATGACTCTGAGTTAGGGCCTCGCCATCGTTGGGATCGGTGCTGAGTGGAGTTAGCGATCGAGAGTGAAGAATTGCCTCGACCTCTGGCAGATGACCTCTGACCTCTCTTTTCACCAGCGATGCGTTTGCGATTTGAAGCACCAGTAAATGCTTGGCCTACTTTACGGCCGCCTCCCATAGACCTCTGAAATGAGGTGCTCGGGGAGGTATGAAGCTCCACTCCATCCCTTTTTCCGTTACAAACAACTGCAGACCGGCTTGCTGCTTGTTGAACTCCGCCTGAAGTTTTTTGAGCAAGTTGTTGGTCCCCACGAAGTTGGTCGCGTTGTCTGAGTACATCCGATCTGGAACACCACGTCTTGCGACGAAGCATTTAAGGGTTAGAATGAAGCAATTAGTGGAAAAATCAGCAATAAATTCTAATTGAACTGCTTTTGAAGCAAAACACATAAACACAGCAATGTACATTTTAATGGGTTTAAAACGATACATTAATGGGTCCACAAAAATCTACTCCACAAAGTAAAAATGGTCGCATGGCCGTCACTCGGTCTGCTTGAAGATTTCCCATTACTTGTCCCATAAGCTTGAGTCGGTATCAAAAACAGTGCGCGCATCTTCAATCCACTTGTGTGCATTCTCGTCTCGCGTTTACTAACAAAATTCGCTGTCTAAAAAATGCTATCATGGCTTTGCCTGACAATTTCTAAAATGTAAGTCCTGTAAGTACATGCATACAAAATGAGAACTCTTAGGCATCAAAATGATTAACTACGCGTCGTACTCCAATGGTGCATTTGAAAGTCAGCCTCCTACACGAATCAGTGGGACGTTTCTGCCACATTCTGAGAACTTTTGAATGAAAGGCGTAAGTGACTGAAGACTTGATTGGAGTAGCTGTCCACTTTTGAGCCTTGCAAATTCGTCTCGAAACTCAGTACGCTGAACCATTTCCAAAAGTTTAAGAAATGCGAAATCACTCTCTCGTGGACTTAGTTCGAAGTTTCGAATAATCTGTAAACATATGCGAAAACTCGAACCACTTTGCGGTATAATGAAAATCGAGAGATGAAGGTAAATATCCAATCTGGACTGGCAGCTAAACAAGCTTGAGCAGATTTTTTAGTCTCACTGCTGATCATGTCTGCTGACAGCTCAAAATGTGGTTTTTTAGGCCATTTTATATCTTCTTTCAAAAATGATGGTCCCTCAAGCCAAATTGATTCAAGAAGCTCTTGAAAGTCGCATCCTCGCGACGCAATATCTGCTGGGTTCATCAATGAAGGCACATGTCGCCAAGTTACTTCTAGGTTTAACATGTGACCACAATTGAGTCAACAAGTGTGCTGCGCTTAATTCGAGCCTTGGAATCGACTTCGTCTTAAGAGGAGCAACCTTTGCCTTGGCAGTAAGCAAATGGCAAATATATATTATTTTCGTGCTCTGCTCAAACGCATCAGCAAACCCATGCACTTGTATGTTAAAGTACCCGCTGGCATGTGTAGGGGTGTAGGAAAACAAAATTAGCGTTTAACCATATTTGAATTATAACAGCCGTTAGCGTTCAAAAATCAACTGAACCATTTGCATGAGTTGGCAGGACCAATATACTAGACATGTAGTCGGTGGGAAATTTATCGATCGACAGGAACATCAACCCTGCGATTTGTCAAAATATCGATAGCCATCGGTGGCTGCGTTCTCTTTTCTCTTTAGCGTCGGCCAAGAAAGTTGTGAAAAATCGAAGCTTTAAATAATCAAGCCATCCTGTGACATTAAGCTGAGATAAAGTCAAATAAGTTATCAGCAACGAGTGCTTAGATTAATTCTAGAGATATTTCCTTGATCGCTTAACAAATTCTGGAGTTAAAGGTACGTGACCAATTTTATTGGGAATCATATCTCATTAAGTTTTTGGATCTAGGCCTTGGTGCATCTCCATCGACCGCGGTGGCCACCATTGACCCCGGGTCGACGCTGCTGCTAACTTTCAAGTGGTACGGCTACGTCGACGCCGGCCAAGCTGCGCTGCAAGCGAGTGCGTTCTTCGTCTTCGTCTTGACACCCCTTTTGTGGCTCTTCCGCGTGTCGCACGACAACATTGCGTGGGTTTTGTGGCAGAATACTGGTCACCGCCTACGGATTTCCGTGAGCCGAGCGCAGAAAGGTGTTGCCGCAGCCAGAATTGTCTTACGCTCTGAGGATTCTAAGCCAAAGAATCTATGCCTAGTGTCGACCAATGATCAAGCGCGCACCCACAGCAGAATAATCGGGAGAGTTTGCAGATCGGATATTCGTTATCCCTAGCCTAGTGACGGCACGTGGTCACCCTATTACATAACCCCATTGGACTCGGCAAGGGCTACATTTTACTGCCAATTTGTCAACTCAACAGTACACCCTGCTTAACACCTTTGTCTGTACGACACTACACAGTCGCAGACAATGTTCTGAATTTTTCGACCTTTTGTTTCATTCTTTAAATTCCTTTAGTAGATTAGTATAATTTTAAGTAGTTAAAATCTTGGTATGGTATGTATGCGAAATACTAGCTGTTATTTTTGCCTAATTCTTTTGAAGTTCATACAGCACTCGAGCCATCAACCGTCTTCAGGCCTGTCGACTTCGATGGAATTGCAGCTGCTTCGTTCGTAAGTACGGCATAGCCGCACACTGACACTTGTGAGTTAAAATACATACATATAACAGCTAATAATTCCGCTCAATTTCATCATACGTTTAAATTTGCCATCCTTATACATAAGTACTTGAAACAAACATGCTTATGGTTCCTATCAATACCTAAGCATTTCTGTTAAGAGTGAATTTGTTTTCATATATCTTTTTTTGAATAAGCTGTCTCGCCTTGAAATGTATAGAGACAGCAATCGTTGGTTTAACGATATGTTAGTAGAAACCTCAGTGTATTTTTATAACACAAGGAATTTGTTGGTTTGAATAACGTTTGTGAATTATAACGTAATATTAATTAAATTGCTTTTAATGGGCTCCTGAAGTAAATATTGTGGCATCTACATAGCGTAAAGGCAACTAGTGGAATGTGTATTTACAGGTTGGGCGGGTATAAGAGGAAGAACATCACCACCTCAGTTCTTCACCATAAATATATTGTTCAGGTCTTATCTTAGTATCATCGTGTGGTTTAACCGCTTGGTTGTTCCCTCTTACTATTACCACTCTGTCTACTCTCTTTTATTACGTGACACGGCGGCTTACTAGGTGGCAAAAGACCCACCCCACTTTCCCTGAGCACAGTCGACCCCGTAGGCAGAGTACGCCTCCAGTTTTCTGCACACTGATCGTGTTCGTTACACACGTGCATATCTTGGAATTGAGATCATTTCAAGCTCCAACAAATTTTGCTTGAATTTCTCCCACCTTGATTGCAAATGCATTGGAATAGTTTCATCCCATGCCAGCTGTAAGCGCCAAAGTTCCTGCAATAGGATTTTGGCCTTTATGCCAATGGGACTTAAAAGTCCAAGTGGGTCAAAAATACGTGCAGTTACTGCCAATATATTGCGTTTCGTGTGGCTAAGCTCAGTGAAACAATTGTCCAACTGATATCGGAACATATCTGTAGTTGGAGTCCACCGCATTCCCAATGTCTTTGTCGAATCGGAATCATTGAAGCTAAAAACCTTTTCAGATTCACCTTCTTCAGCCAAAGGGTCTAAACCGATAAGGGAAGGGGTGCGGCCCAATGAAGGGGATTTTCAAATTTCCTTTTTAATTCAATAGGTTACTTTAAATCAGACTGAACTAGCCTATATTTGGGTTTCTATTATGCTATATCCTTAAGATATCGCTAAAAATCGGGTTTTCATAAGGGTTTTTTTAAATGGCAATATCTCGGATCCCAGAGTAGCTAGAGTCGTGAAATAAATTCCCAGCGACAGAAAATTGAACAAGGTTATAGGAATTTAAAAAATTTGTTACACTGAAAACTTTTTTGTGTATAATGAAAATGAAAACTATATTGAGACGGTTTTGGTAGTTCCCGCCACCTTAAAACTTTTACTGTAGCTTCCCCAGACCTTGAAGCCAATTACCTAAAAGTTTAAAAAAAATCGAAGATACGCTTCTTAAAGAAAAATTTAAAAATAAGTTCAACCTTATTTTACTTACTCATCATCTTCACTAGTGGTATTCCTGAAAGTGATTTGCTTTCGATTTCGTGTATCAGGTGATCACGACAGCTCCATACAAAATTTGCAGTGTGCCCAGAATAGGTATGGAAAGTAGGGTAATACTAATTGCTTTCACGAAATCAGCTTCGAGGCTGATTTCGTTTTGATATCGTTTTAGCGTGACCGTTCTCATCAACGAATGCGTTGATTACCTTTAAATTTGATCGTCATTTTGGTTTTCTTTGCTTTTGTGTTTTCATGAACAGCTGTACAGTCAGTTCACAATTTCATTCGGCACTATTTGCTTTCGCGTCTTTGTTTAATTTCGCGTCAAACGAAAGCAAATCAAAATAAAATCAGGGTTGTTCCGTCAACTGCTTTTGATTTGCTTTCACGAAATCAAAATCACTTTCAGGAATACCACTACTATTTTCATTTATGACAACATTTACTTGGACTTAAGAGTCTTCTTATTCTGCTATAACGTTTTATCTCAACTTCTTCGGACTAACTGTTCGCAACGTTTATCCGATTTTAAAATGAGAAAGTATTCTGATTCCTAATTCCTTGTCTCAACTCCATTGAAACGCGTTGTTGAGATACCCAGCGATTCTGCATAGATCACCAACTTTGTTTAGGTATTTATTGTCCAAATTGTGATGCAAAAGCTTATACTTTTGGGCAATTGCTCCATGAATGGCTTCAACACCTAATCAACACCTAATTTTGGTTATTTGTCGAGACTGATTTGCTTCTTCCATATCCAGTTGAGCTTTTTATACTCTGTACCGTAGGTACATAGAGTATTATAAGCTTGTGCAAAAGTATGTAACATCAAGAAGGAAGCATCTCCGACCCTATAAAGTATATATATTCTTGATCAGCATCAACAGCCGAGTCATGTCCGTCATGTCCGTCTGTCTGTCCGTATGAACGCACAGATCTCAGAGATAGAGGTTTGACATGTATGGGACATATGCTTCTTTTATCTGCAGGCAGATCAAGTTTATTTTCAGTTTTGGCCACGCCCCCTCCCGCCCCCGCAATTTAGAAAAAACGTCATATCTCCCACAGTTTTAAAGATAGATGGTTCGTTTCTTCTGGACATATTTAGTAATAAGGATAACTTATCGATCAGCCAGGAATCAGGAATGGTGAAGATCGGATGAACGGTTTTTGAGTTATGATCAAAAGGCTGTTCGCTGCTGCGGCGCAGTAGCAGCGCTGCTTTCAGCTGCTACTGCAACATCAAAATTTATGCTGAGCGTATAATTTCGTTGGTACAGAGTATGTTATAGTCGGGCTTGACCGACTTTCTTTCTTGTTTTCCTTTTAATGTTGGCATCAGAACGTTAAAGCTTTTCTTTGTTGACTGTTGCACACATGCTGCAAGTGTGATATATTACTTGACTCATGCAAGATACTTATCACGCATCATCCGTCCAGCAGCAACTTTATCGAAAATATTTGAGTCCAACGAAGCAAATGTTGTCATAAATGAAAATAGTGAAGATGATGAGTAAGTAAAATAAGTGTGAACTTATTTTTAAATTTTTCTTTAAGAAGCGTATCTTCGATTTTTTTTAAACTTTCAGGTAATTGGCTTCAAGGCCTGAGGAAGCTACAGTAAAAGTTTTAAGGTGTCGGGAACTACCAAAACCGTCAAAACCGTTTTCATTTAATTATACACAAAAAAGTTTTCAGTGGAAGTTACTAATTTTCTGTCGCTGGGAATTTATTTCACGACTCTAGCTACTCTGGGCTCCGAGATATTGCCATTTAAAAAAACCCTTATGAAAACCCGATTTTTAGCGATATCTTAAGGACATAGCTTAATAGAAACCCAAAAATAGGATAGTTCAGTCTGATTTGAAGTAACCTCTAAACCAGGGATGCAAACCACTCGAAAATAAGTACTGGTTCGGTTCAGTGGTTCGCACAGTTTTTTAACCACCGGTTCGGTTCATAACATGGTTTTTGGAGTTAAATGAACCGCGGTTTCGGTTCGGTTCAGTGGTTCACAAAGGCACATTATAAAATATGATTTCGGTGAAGTGGCTATTCGACCATTTTTTAAATTTGATTCCTATAATCTATTCGAATATCTTTATAATCCTAAGAGCCATCTGCAAAGATTATTATGTCGGATTCCCAGGACTCGTCTATCAGTTCCTGGATTCCTCCAGGCCTTATTGCCTGCCCTTATTTATGGGCAGATTAAGATTGAATTAAGGTTAAGAAAATATTGTCCAATGAAAAATCAAATTTAGATTGATGACAGGAAATGTTTGAAAATTATCTTCGGGAAACGATTCAAATTTCCTAATTAATCAAAATCATTGGCAATTCCCGTTTAAACTCGTCAGAGAACTGAACCGAACCAAACCGGTTTTATTTGTGGTTTTCGGTTCGGTTCAGAAATTCTTAAAGGAAGCCGGTTCGGTTTGCGGTTCGGTTCTCCAGCGGGAATAAGTGGTTCGGTTCGGTTCAAAACCGGTTCAGCTCAGAACCGGTTTGCATCCCTGCTCTAAACCCTTATCGATCTAGACCCTTTGGGTGGTTTGAAAACCATCTTGCCAACTCAAAGCCTGCTGAGCTAAGAATTTCAGACTCTTGATCGATAATAAGCTTTATTGTTGCAGTATCGTCAGCTCCAGTAAGCATGTCATCGACATAAAAGTCGTTGCAGACTACTTCAGCACCAATCGCATGAGTTTCCTTGTGGCGAACACCATCTTCATGCAGGTATCGTATGGCTAGAAAGGGCGCTGAAGCTGTGCCATATGTGACCGTATTCAGTCTAAAGAGCTGTCGCTCATGTGATTGTTTTTCTCCTCAAACAATAAGTTGAAACCATCGATGACTTCCAGACATGCTGACTTGGCGATACATCTTAGCTATATCTGTCGTGAGGGCAAAACGGTTTACGCGAAAGCGCATAAGCGATAAGAATAGTTCCCTCTGAATAGTCGGTCCACCATGAGAATATCGTTTAGAGATTGTGCCGAGAACGTTTATCAGGAAGCGTCAAGCACGGCTCGAAGCTTGGTGGAACTGTTATCAGGTCTCAGGACGCACTGATGGGGTATAAAACATTGTGGTCCTGGTGGAATTTTAGTGTCAATGGCAGACATGTGGTCGAGCTGTATATATTCCTTCATGAATTTAATGTACATCTCAGCCAGATTTTAATCTTTTGAGACTTTGCGTTCTAGAGCAAGAAACCGACGCCTAGCTGCATTAAAGGATGAGCCTAATACGTGAGGGTCAGTCTTAAACGGTA
This sequence comes from Lordiphosa andalusiaca, assembly GCA_035044965.1. Taxonomy (NCBI): domain Eukaryota; kingdom Metazoa; phylum Arthropoda; class Insecta; order Diptera; family Drosophilidae; genus Lordiphosa; species Lordiphosa andalusiaca. The sequence goes on along the minus strand of JAWNNM010001921.1, from coordinate 39,063 downwards.
AACTGACTTCGAATTTACCTGACGGTAAAATGCGTACCCGATTGGCAAAATCTTTCTCACAAGCGAGTTGCTCCGCTGATAACTTCGACAAATCTCCTGCTTCAGGAACTTTATCTAACTTCCAGAACCGCTCTACGAGGGCCTCCAGCTTATTGTCTTCAGTTGTGTACATAATCGCACAGCATTATGGGTTCTGGATGCGAAGCCGTTTGCATTTTCCTGATATTTTCCAACTTAGGAGAGATTTCTGCACCAGAGGTGCCCCTTCAGCAAGTCTGAATTGACCAGTACATAAAAACATAAAAGTAAGAAGAATGAGTCTGCTCCTAGAAGCAAATCAATGCGCTGAGGCTTATGGAATTCTGGGTCGGCTAGTTCCAAATTTGCAGGATTTTTCTACTGGCTAATAGGAAGCGCACAATCTGGTTGCCTTTTCGAAATTGTACTGAGTAAACTGCGCTAAACTGAAGAGCATTTATTCGGGAGGAGATGGTGGCCGAAACTTCACTTTTAGCGACCAAACTTGATTGGCCTACAGAGGTTACCGTTAGGCATTATTTGGACCTCGAAAGCCTAAGGGTTTGAGCCAGTTCCTCAGTCATGAAATTGACCTGCGAGCCGGAATCAAGTAAAGCTCTTGCAAGGCGGACTTGTCCAAACCGATCACGAATTTGTGCGACCGCTGTTGCGACAATTACGTGATCGACTTCATTAGCAATGTGATGTACCTGTGCATGTGATTAGGTTTGATCTTGACTCCTCGACTCACAATTCTGATCTCAGTGTCCCGTCTGTAGGCAGTTTATGCATAACTGATTGGACTTTACGAAATTGAATCGTTCCAAAACAGGCAATGCACTAAAACCTTGGCAATTACAATATGATGATTTGTGTTGCAAAACTAACACTTAGGCTCCAATCTTTGAGCAAGTAAATGATGCCTTGCTACTTGCACCTTGTCTGGGTGCAGGATCAGATCTTTGAGTGCTTCTAGACTTGGAACTTTCTTCAGCAGAAAGATGTTGGTAACTACGATTTAGTACAGCAACACTATCCGACCACTGAGGCTAACAATCATAGTCCAGTTGCTCATCGTACTTGGACTTGGTCGTATGGTCTTCTTTTGACAAAACTATATGAATAACGATGGCATTTGCAATATCGCGTTCATCTCCAAGCGACAATAGCGATTAAAAATAGCAGACACGTTATCGACGATTGATCATAAGCTGAGGTTTTGCTCATCGGTGCTATATCGAAGAACTGTGCAAGTGTATCAAAACGAAAAAGATAAGCTAACTTCGGCTGTGCCGAAGTTTTTATACCCTTGCAAATGCTCGCTTAAATATTTTCAAAAAATACCCTTTGTCCCATTTTCCGACCGATCGTTCGTATGGGAGCTATACGAAATAGTCATCCGATTTGGACAAAAATTTGTAAAATTTTGTGAAACAAACAAATACAAAATTGCAGGATACTACCATTAAAAACAAAAAAGTTTTTCTAACTAAAACTCTTTTTCAGACCTATCTTTTGTATGGCAGCTATAGCATATAGTTGTCCGATTCTAATAAAACTTGGTAGAATTATAAAAAAACATAGTAAACCTACGATTACAAAGTTTGGAGACGTTTTCGTTGAAAAGAAAAAAGTTTTTCTCACTAAAACTAGTTTTCTGACCGATTATTCCCATGGGAGCTATGGGATATAGTCATCCGATCCGGTCGGCTCCGACATATTAGTAGTGTGCAGTAAAAAGAAAACTCTGTGCAAAATTTCAGGTAGAAAGCTTCAAAACTGAGAGACTAGTTTGCGTAGAAACAGACAGACAGACAGAGGGGCAGACGGACGGACAAAGCTCAATCGACTCAGCTCGTCACCCTGATCAAGAATATACTACTGTGGGCAAAAAGTAAGGTGTATTTGTTTGTAGAATGAAAAATCGTTATTTATTCTTCTATATCAATTTCATCCTTCAAAGTAATCCCCTCCCGATAAAATACACTTATGCCAACGTTTTTTCCAATCCTCGAAACATGCCAAATAGTCCCTTTCCGGTATAGCCATCAGCGCTTTCTTCGATTCAGCTTTTATCTCCTCAATCGACTTGAAACGCGTTCCCCGAAGTGGTTCAAGAGACCACTTTTGGGAATAGCCAGAAGTCACACGGAGCCAAATCAGGCGAATACTGTGGTTGCGGAACGATATGCGTCGAATTTTTGGCGAAATGGTCACGAATAACGAGTGCAGTGTGAGACGGTGCATTATCGTGATGCAAAAACCAAGAGTTGTTGGCCCATAATTCTGGTCTTTTTAGACGAATTGCTTCACGCAAACGACGCATAACGCTCAAATAATATTCCTTATTAACAGTTTGGCCGGATGGAAGGAATTCATAGTGCACCACACCACGAAAATCGAAAAAAGCTGTCATCATGACCTTGATTTTTGAACGACTTTGACGTGCTCTTTTCGACCCTCTTTGAAGTCTTTGTACCACTTATAAACATTTTTTGTGACATGGTAGAATCACCAAAGGCCTTCCGCAACATCCTCAACGTTTCCGCAGCCGAAATTTCATTCCGCAAACAAAATTTGATGGCACTTCTCTGCTCAATTAAATCAGACATTGTAAAAATCGAAAAATGCACTCTATATTACTGATAATGACATTCACATGAAATTTGGCCCAGATGTCATCAACAGTCCTGCCAACTCAAGAAAAAAAGAACCAGCCCGAATTGTTAGGCCCGCGAAGTTTAAATTGAAAATTCACCTTACTTTTTGCCCACAGTAGTATATAGTTTATGGGGTCGGAAATGAATATTTCAATGCGTTGCAAGCTTCTGGGCAAAATTTTAATACCCTTTGCAAGGGTATAAAGATTAGGCACTTATTATCGTAAACGCGCTTCAAGCTTGCCAAAGTTTTCGAATAATTAGCATCGGAAACCTGAAAGGCCTTAATCGTTCCCAGTGCCTAATCCGACAGGCACGATATTAAGTGGTTGAACTTTTCGATATTGGATAACGAACGATCCGAATCGACCAAACTTTCAAACAATCTAATAAACCGTCTATAATCCGCATGCTTTCCATTGAACTTAGGCCATTTCATTGCCGGCAAATGTGACCGAGAAGTAGACGCATGCGAGTTGTCAGATACCTGAGATTCTTTCAGCATGGATAAATACAACGATTTTGTTGCAACACAGATTTCTTCAAGAGACGCACGGTTTGTATTATCTGGATCAATAGAATCTATTTCAGATTGTAACTTCATGTTCTTCGTAATATAGTTATTTAGAAATTCCAGCCGGCATTCTACATCAGTTTTGTTGCTCAAAGAAATTACGAAACGAAATAGAAAATTTAGGTATGTTGGACCGGCGAAAAGGCTAAAGAACTGGCGTGACTGCTGCGCTTGACAAAATAAATAAAGTGCGTCCGTTCAACTCGACATCCAAATGGAACTGATGTATTGCTGCCAAAGCAAGGCAGATTATGCTTCAAGCATAAGTGCGGAATAGGCCGTGAGAGGGGATCACACAGAGAGTGGCTTAACATAATTATTCTAACATAACTAGTTTACAGTGGTTCAATTCATTTGGTTCTTAGCTTCATTGCTGTTTACATATTTACTGTTTCATTTATCTTAACCTAATTGACCAAACACATATATCGACATATTTTGACCTATTTTTACATATTTTAACCTATTTTTAACCAATTTTAGCATGTGCTTTTACTTAAAAAACATATTTTGGATATGATCATCTTTAAAAATTCGCAATATTATATTAGTCTAATGCAAAATTTCGCGATTATTAGACCAAAGACAAAAAAAAAAAAAATTCCTATGTCTAGTAATTATGTAATGAAGTTATTCGAAATATAAATTTTTTTATTTTTAGCGATTATTGGTTAGTTAAAGTATGAATTTTATAAGGTATTCATGATGGTTTTTTTTTTTTTTAATTTTTCTTTACAATAATACAGGAATACATGTATTTTTCTGAATAATAAATAAATGAAATTGGTTGATCACAATTCAAACTGATTTGTGTTGCTTTAAATCTTTTTTTCATTATCTTGCATATGTGTTACAAGCTTTTACCCTATCCTTATGAACTTTCTGAATTTTATTTTTCTTATCTTCAATTATTATGTTTCCCTATCTTCTATTTTTTTTACAGGATAAGGTCCTATTTATAAGGGTTCTAACTTATGAGCAGATTCATTCTTTAATAGAACTTAGTCTCCTATTTAAATTTTAAAATCAAATATTTTCTTATCATAAAAATCTTTATTTCTAACCTTTTACTTTTGTAACATAATTCTGGCTCTTCTGTAAGCCTGTTCTAATCTAAACTTAGATTCCTTTGCGTAATCTTCTATGTTATATAGGGGATTTAATCTTATCTATCGTATTAAAGTGTTTTGGCAATTTGCTTTGTTTGCCGAAAACTAGCTCATATGGACAATAATTATGTGCAATGAGGGTGTTGTGTTAAAACCAAATACACAAAGTATTGGAGCCATATGTCACAATCTGACTTTTCGACAGACATATATGAACGTTTATATTCATTAAGGGTTCTATGACTTCTTTCTATGGTTCCAACTGTACGGTGGCATTTGCAAAGGTTATTAACTACAGAAGTTTTATATTCAGCTGCCATGTCGGAGATGAATGTTTTCATTGGACCGAACTTCGTTATAAAGGATTCAAATATTGCCTTTGCAACGGTTTTAGCGTTTTTATTTGGAATTGGAATAGCTACAAGATACTTCGTTAAATAGCAAATCAACGTAATTGCAAATTTATTACCATTTTCAGATTTAGGAAGCTGACCTATAGTATCCAGTATCACTCTGTCGAAAACACATACAGGGGTTATCGTTAAGGGTGTTTTAGTATGGTTCATAGTTTTTGATTTTTGGCATTTTGGACGTCTACGTACGTACTCTTTTATTTGACGCGTCATATTTTTCCAGTAGATCATTTTAGAGTTCTTCATGAAATGTAGACAATATTGCTTCTTTTTTATTGTTTTCTTGGATTAGGGTCACCGGCTGAGTAGCGCTACTCTTAGTTGTTATAAATATTTTCTGCCCATATTTTTAAAAGAATCAATTGAGATGGTTTCAAAGATCTTTTCTCACGGTGCCACTTTGAGTTGGCTGATACTATTTATATCGGCTTGCTTTTCAAGCCTTTGGAAGAACTGACCTAAGTCTATAATTCCCTTGGTGTAAAGATTGCTAAAATCAATTCTTGGAATAATTTTATTTCCATGTTTAAAGAAACATATCTTTTCTTTTATGTGCAATGTCAACACTTTTCGTACATCATCATTTTCAATGACTTCATGTAAGTTGAGCTTGGAAGCTTTTTTTATACCCTGTTCCCATTGAAAATAGGAAAAGGGAAATCATGAAGTTGTGAGTATGTATTTAACAGGAAGAAGGAAACATTTCAGACCCCATAAAGTATATATTTTCTTGATCAGCGTGAACAGCCGAGCCGTCTGTCCGTCTGTCCATCTGTCCTTCCGGCTGTCTGTATGAACGCGTCGATCTCAGAGACTATAAGAAATAGGGCCACAAATGCATGATGGAAGATGTACTAGTATGCCGTCGCAGTTCAAGTTTGTTTCAGATTTGGAAAATTCCCCCCGTCGTCCTCTTATTCCCAAAAACCGTCACATCCTAGACCTAAAAACCAGTCAGATCCACAATTTTTAAGTTAGAGCCTCGTGGTTTAGTATACATCAAGCTAGGCCCAATATCTTTCTATTCTTAAAAGTACAATTTGATCGGCCAAAAAACACCGGAGCTATAAGCGAAACAATTAAGCTTGAAAATGGAAATTTGGAAAGTTCCAAATAATGTGGCCTACTTCCTGGATGAGCCTTTAATAGCTGTCAAAAAACAAACAAATGGACAGGGTATTTTGTAGTCACTCGACTGCAGCGCCCTTACTTGTTCAAGACTTTGCCTTGGCATAAGCTCTTGTTTTTTTTTTCTGCGCAGGGAAAATTTTGTCTACTCTGTTGCCTGGTAGTTACTTCCAGGACTTTAGTTTGAATGCTTTTCAGTTCGGATTTAGTTATCCTCGATAGGGCGTATGCCTCAAAATTATCTTTTCCCTTAAGATACTCGACTTTAAAGTCGTATACTTCTAATTCGAGTCGCATGCGTGTTAGTTTGGAGCTTGGGTTAATCATGGAGAATAAGTAGAATTGTAGTCTGTGGTCAGTTTTCAGTGCGAAGTGTTTGCCATAAATATATGGTCGAAAATGTATAATTTCCCATGAATGGCTGCTAATTTTTTTATATACAGAAATTTCCAACAATTCGTAATGCATCGTGTTGGCGTTGATTGAATCTGTCGCGACACGACGACGCGTCGTTTCGCGTAAAAACTGCTGGATAAAAACCAACCATAACTGTGTACAGTTAAATAAACACAGACTCACCGAAATAAATTCGCACAAAAATACACACTTAAAATAAATCGCTATTACTAATGCAATAAGTTATGTCTGTGTGCGGAGTGTGTAAAAGACATTACAATAAGAACAATTCCGAAAGCTGGGTTTAGTGCGACCAATGCAAAATTTGGTACCACTTTGTGTGCGCTGGAGTAGACGATATCATCGCTTCTCAAGAGTGGAGCTGTAAAGAGTGTGTCACAAACTACGCGCTTTCCAACTTATCAATCATAATGTTCGCTCACGATCAGAAAGAGACGCATCCTTTGAGAGAGAGCCACATTCATCTGCAGCTGCTCCATCTGCGCCAATAAATTAAGAAAACCTTGGCGAGTTCCAACAGGTTACACCATTACTTAAGTTACAGGAGATTGCACAGCCCCAAAACGCGCACAATACACCAAGTTAACAACAACTGATGTTGGCTATGCTAGAGGAACAAAAGGCTACAAGGAAAGGTATATACAGCAAAAACATTATACAATAATTTACAAGGTAGCGCAACCGGAAGTGCCTTTTCGCATGCGCAAGAATTGATCGAACCTTAGAGCTACGACACACACAAAAACCAGTGCCTCACATTCATTGTTTATTGTTTTGATTGTTATCGATAGAAATTGCGCGCGTCTGTCGTTTTAAGTATATATAAAAAAATTCAACAAAATAAATTAATTGAAAGATGAAAAAAAATAAAATTCTCCATTCCATTCTCCTGTGCCAAAATAAAATACAACCAAAGCCAAGAAATAATATATTTTGTCTTTGTCTCTTATAAACATAATTAGTTTTAATATATACACGCGCTGATCAGCGGTCCTTTCTATCACGCAATATATTTTTGCAACCAATTTGTTTTTATTTTATATGTATTCAAACCCAAATTGTAAAGGAAATCCAAAAGCAACCATGTAGTTTCGATATATTGATAACAACCCTGAGTCATCGAACGAAGGCCGACTGAAAACATCGAAGCTGCGCAGTTTATAGTTTACCTTGTAAACTATTGTATCATGCAGCAAAAATATAAATTGCTTGCTCAAATGGATGCCCAAAACTTCACCATTCCTGCCAACCCGCCGACCTCAATGGCCGGAATAGGTAGTCCATCAAGATCTCAACTTGCGGCGAGGCAAGTAATTCCAAAGGATTGACCCAAATTCAACGACCACCCCGAAGAGTGGCCGATGTTCATCAGCTCATTTGAGAATAGTACTTCAGTCGCAGTATTCCCCAACGTTGAAAACATGCTTCGTCTTCAAAAATGCCTAGGAGGCAAAGTCCGAGAACTGGTCAAAGACAAACTTCTTCTTCCATCAATGGTCAATGACGTCAAAACTACGTTAAAAATGTTGTTTGGTAAACGGGAGCACATCTGGAGGAGATGATTGAAAGAGTAAGAAAGTTGCCGCCACCTAAAGATAGGTTGGTATCATGAGCACGGCAGAGACGATGTGGAGAAGAGAGAGAAGGGTCAAGCCCCAGTGACCACACATAACGATGTGACCAAAAATAACTATTTTCGTATCGTTCGCGATGGGACTTGTATCTTGCTACACCATTGGGCTTAAAATACTCCTGCAGCATGTGTGGCGATCCAATATAGGCTGGGATGAAGAGCTGCCTCAATCTCTTTCCAAGGATTGGGAACATTGGAAGCGTTTACTGCCTGAAATTCAGGCGCTGGCAATTCCCCGGTGTTATTCCCAAAATCTCATAAAGGCGTCTCAAGTGGATCTGCACATTTTCGTTGATGCTAGCGAATACGCCCATGCAGCCGCTTGCTATATTCGAGTGCAGCTGGGTGAGGCTGTACATGTTGCGCTTATGGCAGCCAAAAGCAAGGTGGCGCCACTCAGGCCAATGTCCATCCCAAGTATGGAGCTGCAGGCTGCAGTAGCAGGAGTACGTCTGGCGCAAAAGATTCTTCAAGTACGCGGGCTGAGCATCAACAAGATCACGTACTGGTCGGACTCTAAAACCGTGCTACAATGGCTGAGAATGGATCCCAGAAATTTCAAACAATTCGTAATGCATCGTGTTGGAGAAATATTAGAGAACTCGGACATCTGTCAATGGCGATGGATCCCGACCAAGGTAAATGTTGCAGATATGGCAACCAAAGTCACAAGCTCAGTGAAAACACAGAATTGGCTCCAAGGACCTGACCTTTTGCTCATGCCGGATATTAAATGGCCAGAATCTGACTCATCTTGCGAAGACATCGACAGATCGGAGTTAAGAAAGCATGTACATGTCACGTCAAAAAAGTCTGACGATATCATGAATGTCGAGTATTTTTCCAAGTGGCGGCGCTTGTATAGAGCAGTAGCGACCTTTCTTCTATACATCGAGCGCTTAAAAGCCACATTGGACTGTCAACCCAAGCCGGATAAGGTTACTTCGGAACTGATAAACCGAGCAGAAAACATACTTTTTAAACAGGCGCAAGCAGCAGTGTATTCACATGAAGTCCGCATGTTATCGGCCGGACTACCACTTGCCAAACAGAGCAGTCTCAAGGGGCTCACTGTATACATCGACTTCAATGGAATAATGCGCTCGCAAGGGAGATCAAACAAGATGAACTGCCGAGAAGATGCCATTATATTGCACATCGCTTTTCTTATAGTAAAGGCATACCACGAGGATTATCATCATCTAGCACATGAAACTGTCATCAACAATGTAAAATCCTCCTATTGCATCCCAAAACTTCGCGTACTTTACTGGCCAATACTGGTGAATGTCGGCAGGCATAAGGAACAAAAATGGGGAGTCATTTTTACGTGCTTGACACTTCGGGCCGTACATTTTGAGATAGCCTACAGCTTGGACTCGAGTTCCTGTATCATGTGTCTACGGAATTTTATGGCGAGACGAGGCACTCCTGTGGAAATATATTCCGACAACGGATCGAATTTCAGGTCTACTGAAAAGGCGGTTAAAGAAGAGCTGCTGAAAATTAATTATGATAATATTACTGTGAAGTATGACCGGATTAAATGGCGCTTCAATCCACCAGGTGCACCACATATGGGAGGTGCCTGGGAGCGTCTCATCAAGACTACCAAGAGCGTGTTAAAAGCCAAATGCCCAACTTATTCATTCAATGACGAAACCCTGCGCTGTGCCCTAACAGAAGCTGAGCTAATCATCATTTCCCGTCCTCTAACATTTGTTTGCCTTGAATCGGCAGATGACGTCCCTTTGACTCCCAATCATTTGTTATTAGGCACAGCAGACGGAGATAACCCAATTTGTGGCGACGAAGTACATTTACGTCATCGCTGGAACCAAGCTTAACTTTTTGGAGACCGTTTCCGGAAGCGCTGGGTTAAGGATTATACGCCTGTACTCACCAGGCGTGTCAAATGGTTCTAGAAATCCGCTCCAATTCAAGTCGGGAGCGTTGTCATCGTTGTTGACGAGAACCTTCCTAGGAACCTGTGACCAACCAAATCATCCCCAAAGACGGCCAGGTCAGGCGTGTAACCATTCAAACCAAACGAGGAGCCATGGAGAGGCCCGCAACAAAGGTAGCTGTTTTGGATGTCGGCGCCGTGGATGGTAAACAACGCTGAAACAGGGTCATTTCCGAAGGGGGGAATGTTGCCACCAATATGAATTTAGTCAGTTTAAGTTTAAATTATGTTATTTGTTTAAAAACTATCGCACATTCGAATGTATCCGTGCGATAAGCTGATCTAGCTGAAATCGAGTGTTTCTTGTCCTATGCTATCGACTATGTCTCATCACTAAGAAATGGCGATCATTCGGGATTAAGAAGAGAGGAAGAAGCTCACGAAATATTTTAAGCGTTGCTCGCGCCTTTATTAATTATAACTAAGCTTGTGAAATTAAAATTCATTATAACAAATTGTTGCCGATTTGTCATCCATTAAAACAGATTCGTCAAATGTAGCTGGCGAATTTCGAATTGTCGGACAGAACAGCTGTAGCTTGTGTCTGTTAGATATATATAGTAAGTTTTTGTTTATTATTGTGTTTGTGTTTTGTTTATTATCGTCAACTATATATCGAATGTCGTTGAATGTTCTAATTTACATCTCGACATGCTTGATATTTGTCTGGTTAGTGATATTTGCACTTTTATTCAGACATTTAAATGACTTGTCGAACTCTTCTCATTTGTTTTTTATGTAGTTATATGGCTATTTCACGCCATTCCATGAGGAGTATTGTTCTACAAGTTGGGTTTTTAGTTATAATGGACTCGTCATTCATTAATACAGATTGGAAAAGTATCAAATTTGACACTTTTAATCTTCGTCTGTGCTGCTCTGAGTTAAATCTTCTATACGATTATCAAACAAATATTTTATTCAAGGTGGTGTGGCCTCTGAATTTCTTTTGTATTAAATATTGATTGCTTTCTCAATTTTACTCACGGTTTCTTTGTCAAATTTCTTATTGTCCTTAATCCATCCCATTATTTTGACAATTCTGGGAGTGGTTTCTCCATTTTTAATAATGTATTCAAGAAAAGGCACATAATTCTTTAAGTGTTTTTAACTGTGCGCTACCATTTTGGACCTTTGTTTATTTCTTTTGTACTTTTATTCTGATAATAACTGATTATATATTTTGTTTTAGACTAAGTCATTTGCCTTGCTCAGATATCTTTTTAAGGCATTTGTTATGAAGCTTGTATAACTTCATAAAGATGCTAATGCACATAAGCACGATAATGATCAAAAGAATTGTAATGGTTTCCAAGTAGGGTAACGATACCTCGACAGTGTTAATTACATTAGCGGTGGAGTCCGCAACCTTTGAATTGTGGTCAAGCATTGTTGACGAAATGTTACTAATTAGGATTGGAAGATCCGTTTTGATAATGTCTTGAACCTGTCTTTAAATTAGTCCACTATTCACATATTCTTGTATGAAGATTTATTGTTAAATTTTTTTTAACTTCAAATAGTGAGTCTAAACTCACGATCCTAGAAACACACGGTGTGTGGAATCAATTTTCTATCGTACTTGACTGTGTACATCTGCCTACTATTGCGTATGACTATACAGGCCATACTCTACCGGGCAACGCAATTGTCGCTCAGTTTTACAATTTTTTTCATGCAACGAACTGCTAACAAAATTTCGCAGGAAAGCACCCAAGATAACCGCATATGCCTACGACATAAGCATAATTGTCGTGGGAATTTTCCCACGATGGACATTTGTCCATCGACTCTCAGCTTAATCATGGACTCTACACTCAAAGAGATATTAAAATGGGTCACAGAAGCCGGACTTAGTATTAATGCGGAGAAGACGGACTTCATTCTTTTTATCAAGAGATACAAGGTACCGCAATGGTTTCCACCAAAGATAAATGGAATATCACAATCGCCAAAGAATAACGTTAAATACCTTGAAGTAGTAATCGATAGTAAGCTGTCATGGAACCAAATGTGGGAGAAAGAGTGAAGAAGGCGACCAACGCACTATATGCATCCCAGAAGATGCTGAGTAGCACTTGGGGCCTATCACCAAGTCTGATGCATTGGCTCTTCATTTCAGTAATACGACCAATACTGCTACACGGTATACTGGTATGGTGGCAAGCCATGGAGAAAACCACATACTTAGAGCTGATGGAGAACACCCATCGACAGGCACTGGTCTGTATCCTGGGGCAGGGAAGCACTAGATTCTCTCACAATCTAGGCCACTGGGGCATCGATGGATACGAGATGGCAGACAGTCTTGCAAAAGACGGAGTCGTATATGACCAAAAAAAAACACTAAGCATACCTTTCTCCATACAGACATTTAACAGCAAGATGAAGGAGATAGCAGAGAAAGAAGCAGAGGTAAGGTGGAAAAACACAACCGGATGCAGAATCTCTCAAATTATGTGCAAGACAAGAGACATAAAACTTACGTGCTATTTGCTACAGCTCCAAAAAAGAGACTGTAGACTGCTCATTGGCATACTAACGGGACACTGCCTAGCAGCCGGTCATGCGATAAAGCTAGGCATAACAACAGAGGACACCTGCAGGAAATGCATGGAACCTAGAGTCGCAAAAACTCTAGAACACCTCATTTGCAGCTGCCCAGCAATTGCCCCGATAAGATTAAAAAGTCTGCACACCCCACGGTTCTCTTCTTTGGAGGAAGCGTCCAAGAGGCCCCCAAAACAATTATTGGCATTTGCCAAAACGTAAAAAATCCTCCTGGATTGGTAAGTCAAACGTACCCAAAGATTCACCCGGCCTCATTAAGGACCCTAAAGTCTATGTGTGACCCCATCTGGGGTCAGCCGGAACTACCTAACCTAACCTATAATTTCGTTGTTATAGAGTTTGTTATAGTCGTGCTTGACCGACTTTCTTTCTTGTTTTATATTAATATTGTGTCAGGAATGGCATGAGCGAAGGTTCGAACCAAAACCTTGGCCCAAAAATATCGAACCTTAACCATTGGTGAATTATGGTTCGAACCAGCGAATCAGTGAAATTGTTGGGCTTGCAACCCTTAATAATATATGATAATAAGATTTCATTTTGGGGCCCCTTATTTATTTTTGCACCAGGGCCATTAGTTACCGAAATGACGAAGAACTGTCCATCAAATCAGTAATCAGAATTAATATCAAAATATGGCCTCGTGGCTTATTTTGATTTATCTGTCTCACAGATTTAAAAAAAAGCCCGAAAAGTGCCATCCAATTAAGCAATCTTTACAACCTGAGCAAGGAGCACTGTGTGTGCCGGTGTGATGCCCTCTGCGGCCCAGGTATAACAAATAGGCCGCCTCTAAGGCCCCCAAACATTCAGCTCAAGCGCAGACGCATTGCTCTTAAGAAAAAGCGCCAGTAGTCCTCAAGGGAAGATACCGCCGACTTTGTCAGCGCAAGGAGTTCACGGCTGTGCCTTAACCACAGAGACGAAGAGCTCTTTCTATAGTGCAAGAAGTACAAATCATGTCGGTACCAAGATGCACTTGGCTTTCGTATGAGAGCATAGAAATGAGAGGAACGTGTAAAATTTTTACTAAAAACGGATAGTTTCGCTAATTGTAACCTGCTTTTTGTTTCAAAATCAAACGTGTTGCTAATATCTAAAAAACCTTACTTAATCGTAAACTGTCACACTGGATGCTGACCCTATCGGAATAATCAGTCGTTTTCGCCAGCGGAAAACTAATTTTGTCTGAGTTCTTAGCTTTACCCATATAAAGAGCTTAAAACGGCCTTAGTACAGGTTTGACAACAAATCGGAAAGAGTTTGCTTGCATTGAGGGACAGAATGCTTTTTCTTAGGGATGTCATATCGGTGTAGTATCTTAATCAAAATCAAAATCATTTTCAGGAATACCCCTAAGTTTGGTTTGTTACAAGAGTGTGTTACTTGAGAACCCTGCAAAAACTAATCTATTTAGACCATTTTGTAAATCGACACGGGTTCGACTTGACCTTAAAATAAATCATATAAAATCATGAAAAAACCATAGTGGACTAAATCATATAACTTTTAATGAGGACTTTTAATAAAAATAATTTGTTTCCTTACTTGTAGTCCAAAAATAGTTGTAGCTTTAGCCATATAAAAGTAATTTGTGGAGCTACTCACATTATATTGGAAATTTATAGTGTGACCTCATATTTTTGTAACAATTCACTGATCGACTGAATTTGAGGAATCATCACATCATGGAACTTCACGATGCGAAAATTACCTTTACAAAAGCTGAAAACTATAACACTGTTCTACAGTAAAAAATATTCCCGAGCATCTTTAACTAATTCTTGTAGATGCTGAATACGAGATGACACTTCACAGTCATACCTACAAAATTTAACGGAAACGGAAACTGTGACTGTGACGTGTCATCTCGTGTTCAGCATGAACTGGTCTACAGGAATTTGTAAAAGATGCTCGGGATACTCAAAAAATCTCAATTTGTACAACTGTGTAATTTAACTTTTTTATCTTGGTGTTTCTGTTAAAATTTTACTACACACCTTAACAAAGGAGCTGCCAAAACAAAAATACCAAGCGTTGCTATTCCCTTGATTTTGGCCAGTTTGGCCAGATTTGAGAAACTGCCAAATATTTGTTTTGATATTTGAATATACGTATTAAAAAGGAATTACGAAGAAATCAGTGCAAGAAAGTTATATGGTCCCACTGCACTTTTACTGCAGCGAAAACATCGCCACCGCCGCTGCCACTTTGCACTTGATCCTATTCTGTGCCTGTTTTCGGTGGTAGCGAAAACTTTCTCGCAGCGATGTCCACGGTTCCTTGCATTCATTAGCCATTTATTAATAAATTTGAGCACATTAGTCTGATGGCGACATTATAATAATTTACTTACCGTCGCATATCGTCCCACGCACTTTTCAGGAAGACTAAATTGCTGTGACCTTTGTCCATAATGTTCCTGAACAATCGCTGCCTCCTCACAGATTCTGTGATTTACCCAGATTAATTCCGAGAAAATAATTCTTCGATTTTTTGAGCTCATGTTGTATTTTTCAACTTTTGTTTTGTCAATTCTATTCGTGATGGCAAAGTAGGTTTTTGGTTTTTAGCCGGCTCCAGGTCGTAATTTTTTATATAGTGTGTTTATTGAAAACCAAGTAAAACGCCACTATTTTGGTTTATTTAAATAAAGCCTCGATTAGGTACATTTCTATATGTGCAATACCCCAAGAATAAACTAATATCCACACATTCTTGAGCTACCAAAAACGATGCACAAAAATACCAATCTAGTATATTTGCGGTCTTTACTTAAGATCTATTGTTGAAGTGTTTATTGCCAACAAGGAGCGCCAAATGACTTTGGTGCCAAAACATTTATGAGTGATTAACACATGGAGTTTTTTTGTTTTGACAGTTGCGAGTTGAGGTGTATACTCAGCTTAACCAACTTAAAACAAATAAAAATTAGGTTAAGTACATAGTACACTCAAAAAATGTATTTTTTATAGTTTTTAGAAATTCACCTTAAAATTATGTTCCTTTCTTGTTTTTATACAGTTTTTCTTAAACTTAGAAAAAACAACCCTAAAATGGATTTTTTTGAAAAAAATTTCTTAAATATAGAAATTAATTTCTTAATTTAATTTCTCTTAAATTTAGGGTAATTTTTCTAGATTTTTTCCTAAATACTTTCTTAAAGTAATGCGAATTTAGTGAAAAGCCCTAAACTTAAGAAAGCACATTTTTTAAATTTAGACAAGCCATTTAGATATTCGCCCTTAAATATAGAAAAAAAGTTTAGAAAATCCTCAAAAGTAAAAAATGTTTAAAAGTCACCCCTTGTAATTCTCAAGTACTAATTCCGTGCATTCGGAATATAAAAGGGGCAACTGATATTCGGCTGGCTGAGAAATTCGCCCTAAAATTTAGAAAAATAATCTAGAAAAAATCGCTTCTTAGTGTTGTAGTCTCTTTCTAGCTTATAGTAAATATTTTCTTAGTTTTAGAAAGTCTTAGTCTAATTTTTAGAAATAATTTTACCCCTTTTTTAGGGCGAGTTTCTAAATTTTAGGGCGATTTTGGATGTTTATTTTTTGAGTGTAGGGCGCGCGCACAAATGCTTATGGGTTGGTCTTTAATCTTCAGATGAAAGCTAAGCTTAGCTGAATCAATTCAGCAAATTTAAGTGATTCGGCTTACTGACATAAAAAAATATCTTACTCAGCCGTCAATTTACCTTTCACTTTCCTTAATCTGTATGTGAGGAAACCACGCAGGAGGTTAAGAGTTTTATGTTTTTACTATTAGCTACTGACTTGCGTCTCTCGTGCAAACAATGGATAATTGTAACAACTGTAAACCGTACACCGAAGCAAATGATATTAAAGCGTTTCGTTCAAAGCCTGATGTATAGGAAGTCCTGATTATTACGCATTTACATGGCAAATGTCAAACCGACTGGGTGGGCACCGAGACCAAACAACAATGACACGGAAAATACAAAAGAGATTTATGCCTGCGGGTTAGACACCCCACCCATCCCTCTGTTTACGCTTTCCTCATGTTGTGTTAAAATTGTTTGGCGTGAAATTTGTTGTGATTGTGGTTGCGATTACATTAGGTTACACAAAGGGCATATTACAATTAATTGAGCAAACGTCCGTGGTAATACAATTTTTATTAAGAATATGCTTTCCTTACAAAAAAAAATTATGTTTAGCGTTTGTTACGCTTCGCAATTTGCTATGCATGTGCAACTTAATGTAAACTGCTATTCAATAATTTTTGTCAGTTCACGCTTGAACTAAAGGGCGATTTTTTTAGCAACTTTCTTCTGGCAGCAGTGTTTTGGCAGCACAGCGGTGTCGTGTCACATGTTATTGTCAAACATGTTCAGTTTCGTCTATAATTATCGACTTCCAAACGAGCAACAATTTTGAATTTTACTATTAATATTCATGCTCGGTTTAGAAAGTGCTCATTTCTACTTGAATGGATACGTGAACAAATACAATTTCAGTATATGCTGTGAAGAGCAGCCAGAGGCATTGGAAAAACTGCCAATGCATCCCGAAAATTCACGAAACATTTGGTGCCGGTCAATTGGATGCCTAGATCGTGCGATATAACGCCCTTGGACTCTTTATTGTAGGGCTATGATAAGGCTCATGTCTAAAGCTACTAGCCCGCAAAAGCTGGAAGCTATTACTGAAGAATTTATTCGTAACATGCCGGCCGATATGTAGGAGATAATATGGCAAAATTTTACCCAGCTTATGAACCTATTGAGGTGCAGTCACGGCCAAAATTTACATAAATTAACCTTTAACATTAAACTATGTAAATCGTATTATCGACTTCAATAAAGATTTCATGAATTTTTCTGAAGAATATATTCTTCTATAGACTACAATCAATAACTCAGGCCGACAAAATGACTATCTTTGTGAGGTGCAGCCTTGTCGATGTAAAAAAATAATAAAATAAATTCACTGGTTCCAAAACTGGTGTCGGCTGAGCTCCATCAGCTCTTGTTTCCAAGATATGGTGGAAAAACAATTTTGTCGAATTTTTGGCACTCTAGGAATTACGGAGGCCACATCAGGCATAAATATATGAATGTATATGCTATATGCGACAGAGCACTTATCAATTCGTCTTTAAAAAATGAAAAGCGCTATACAAGTGCAGCGGAAAGTGTCTAAATTGGTCTCCTAAGACAGACTATTCTCGATTTATGGAATTTTTTTGAGAATAAATCATCACTTTTACGATATCGCCGCACAGTGGCCGGATTCGCAAATTTGGCATTGCAAAAATCTATTTTTGATGGTCGATTTTTTTGAGCCGAGTATTTAAATTCAATAAAGGGAACCCCATCCAAAAATCTTCGGCTTATAGAATTTGGTCAATTATGTTGGTTTTTACAGTGGTTCAGGGTTCAACAATTTTTCAAACTACAGAATTTTTTATTTTCTTGTTTTCAATTGTCAATTATGTGAACCTGTAAAATCCAAACGGTAATACCAATTAGAAATTGGTTGGTTTTTTTGAATAGATGCATCAATTTTTAATTAAATTACATTAAATAGATTTGTTATTTCTCAGTTTAATGTTCAGCATTCCCGTCATAGGTGGACACTATTTTTGGTTGAGTTTTAGAGCATTGATGGACCCGATTTCCTTTATTTCTAAGCAAACACCCAGAAAAAAGTAGAACTAATAACTTCAGAGCGAAAGCTCTTAAAAATATGTATTCGTTCTTGAATTTTCAAGAATTTTGCTTTTGAAATCGAGCTAAATTCGTTCTTGATAAAGCAAGGGGACTGAGGTAGACACCGAGATGAGAGCTCTCAGTTTTGTTTGTTTATGGAAGAGGGGTGTGAGGGGAAGTTATTAAGCGGAGAACGCAATCGAATTTTGCTTTATGTTGCCTTGGAATTCCCAACCAGTCAAAGACTGATGCTGCTTTGAAGAACATGCAACATGGCTTAACAATTAATTTTCCATGCAATAAATTTAAACAAAATGGAAAAAATCAACTGATTTGGAATTGTTGTATGGTTGGAATCTGATGAGCTCTGGATAACAGGAAGTATACTCTCGGTTTTTGTCAATGCTGTATACCCTTGATTCAAAAATGAGCAATCTTGAATTCGAGTATGTTTAGCACTTGATTCACGAACTATTCTGCTTTATTTGAGAATGATTTGTACTTGGATCGAGTATATAAGCTTTTGGATCAAGAAAAAGGAAAATTTTATTTTTTATTCGACTGACTTGAAACTCGATTTGTATGCAAAGTATGCAACTAATTGGAAACGTGTTTCCCGATTGCGGAAAATCCACCCACAAGGCACATTCCCGGAAAATTCGATTTGCAAAAAGATAGAAAATTTTGTATGTGGAAAATTTGATTTTTTATCCGATTGAATTGAAACTCGGTTTGTAAGCAAAGTAAGCGAAATAATTGGACACGTGTTTTTCCGATTTCGGAAAATACGACCACAAGGAAAATACCTGGAAATTTCGATTTGTAAAAATTTATTTTTCACTTTTACACTTGAAAATCGGTTTGTAAGGAAAGTGAGTGAAATAAAATGAAATGTAATTTTCCGATGTTAAATAATTCGACAATAGGGTCGGATAATTCCTGGAAAAACGTCAGAAAAGTTTATTTGGGAAAAATTTAATTTTTCATCTAAATGACTTGAAACTCGGCTTGTAATCAAAGTATGCGAAATAATTGGACGCGCGTTTTCCCGATTTTGGAAAATCCACCCACAAGGAAAACTGCCGGAAAATTCGTGATTCAAAAATGTATTATTTACTCGATTGACTTAAAATTCGGTTTGTAAGGATAGTACGCAAGGTTCGTAAAATGCTCAAATGATATTTTTCTGTCATGATAATTAACATCAATGAAAAATTTTTTATTTTCGCACGAGTTAATAACATTTCTTTTCAAAAGAAAAAAATTGTTTTTTCATGAAACTAACACGAAAATTTTTCACACGCATTATTCTATCACGTGTGTGAGATATTTTAGCAGGCTTCTGTAAAAAAAAATGAGAGAACATTTTTTTCAAAAAATTTCTTACATTGGTGTAAAAAATTTTCTGAATATATATATTCAAAAAATTTTTACACATGCGTGTGAAAAATTTTCGTAATAGTTTCATGAAAAAAATTATTTTTTCTTATGAAAAAATGTTATTAGCACGTGTGAAAATACAAATTTTTTACACACTGTATTTTTTCTTTGTGTTAATTTTTCGCGTGTTAAAAATAATGTGTGTTTATTTACGTACCCTAATGGTAAGTGAATTATATTGAGATGTTATTTTCCGGTTTTTGGAAAAGACTAAGAAATGTTTGTAACAATATTAAGTGAAATAAATTGAGAAGTCATCCGATGTTTGAAAATTGGATCGTAGGGTCCAAAGATTCCCGGAAAAACGTCAGAAATTTGTTTACGGGGAAAACTTTCGATTACCTTAAACTCGCTTAGATGGTTCGTTTCTTCCCGACATATTTAGTAATCAGGATAACTTATCGATCCGCCCAAGGAATAGAGAAGATCGGATGAATGGTTGTCGAATTATGATTAAAAAAATGTTCGCTGCTGCAGCGCAGTAGCAGCGCTGCTTTCAGCTGCTACTGCAGCATGAAAACTTATGCTGAGCGTATAATTTCGTTGGTACAGTGTATTAGCCTATTTTCACCAAAGAAATGAAACATCATTTCCTGAAATGACAAGAAATGAAGTTAATTATATCATTTCTGCCATACGTTTCTCCATTTTCATTTCCTTTCATTTCCTTTCACCCCGAGTGGATTTGGTATTTTTTCCGACATTCTCTCAGTGACATTAGTGTCATCAGAAAAACCAAAATATCAGAGAGTAATTTGTTTGTTTGCAGATGAGCCCCCGGAAACCCCAAGAGCCTGGAAGAAGATCCAGTTGACTGGGATGTTTTTTAAGGAGGCATTCCACGCTCGTGAAGAGAGCATTAAGCGAACAGCCATCTG
Source organism: Lordiphosa andalusiaca (assembly GCA_035044965.1). Taxonomy (NCBI): domain Eukaryota; kingdom Metazoa; phylum Arthropoda; class Insecta; order Diptera; family Drosophilidae; genus Lordiphosa; species Lordiphosa andalusiaca. Next base: position 18,576 of record JAWNNM010001921.1, on the reverse strand, counting down.
GGTCGCGCCCTCAACTATCCAGCTTTGAATGATCGAGCAGCTTTCGTTGGATGAGGAACCGACATCGTAGCAGGCAAGAAGTTAGAAAAACTGCCCAACAGCTTTTTCATTTTAGTGGCAGCTTCAAATGAGAGTACGGAGGAGCTTAAGCGCATTGGTGCCGAGCGGCTTGAAGACTTAGACACACCGTAGATTTATTTTGTGCATTATATGTGGGGTTATTAAAAATTAAGTAAAATAATCATATTTTAGCATTATTTTAATTGTGTTGTTGAGTCTTGAGGTACGATGTATAGCGTGACTTATTAATTCTGGAGGGTTATTAAAATCATTGGCGACATTGGTGCCCTCGGGTTGTGGACCTAATTTTTCTGCTCTACGATTGTCCAATCTCTTGCTTGTTCTGCGAAAGCGGGTCTTTAATTATCTAAAAGCAGTTTCCACTACTCTCCTTGCCTTTAACTCCGGGGTTTTTTTTTCCGATCTGATTGTACTTTTCAGAATAGATAGCTATTGGACCTAGCTTGATGTATACTGAACCACGAAGTTCTAACTTGATAAAAAGAAAGAAAGTCGGTCAAGCACGACTGTAGCATACTCTGTACCAACGAAATTATATGCTCAGCATAAATTTTGATGCTGTAGTAGTAGCTGAACGCAGCGCTGCTTCTGCGCTGCTGCAGCGAACAGTCTTTTGATCATAACTCGAAAACTGTTCATCCAATCTTCACCATTCCTTTGGCTGTTCGATAAGTTATCCTTATTACTAAATATATCTAGAAGGAACAACCCAGATGCTTTCTTCTGGATGTTACATACTTTTGCACAAACTTATTATACTCTATGTACCTTTGGTACAGAGAATAAAAATTGCGGATCTGACGGATTTTTAGGTCTAGGATCTGACGGTTTTTTGAAGATAAGAGGGGGACGGGGGGAATTTTCCAAATGTGAAACAAACTTGATCTGCGTACGGCACTTATCTACCATCATGCAAAAATTTGTGGCTCTATCTCTTATAGTATCTGAGATCGACGCGTTCATACAGACAGACAGACGGACAGACGGACAGACGGACGGACGGACAGACAGACGGACAGACGGACATGGCTATATCGACTCGGCTGTTCAGGCTGATCAAGAATACTATATCTAATATATGCTTTATGGGGTCGGAAAATTTTCCTTCTCCCTGTTACATACATTCGCACAACTTCATGATCCCCCTTTTCCCATTTTCAATAAAAACACCCACAGGGCGCAGTTAAATGCAAACGTTCTTGGCTTTGACAGCAGAGCAACAACAAAGCTGAGTGGGTGTTAAGCACAAAAAGAACAAGTAAGGGCGCTGCAGTCGAGTTTCCCGACCACAAAATACCCTGTTCATTTGTTTTCATTTAATTGTTTTTGAATTTAACAAAATTATCCCAAATGTAGGCAACACTTTTTTCTAGTCCTGCACGAAGGTAGATTTATGCTGTACGCAGATCAAGTTTGTTTCAGATTTGAAAAATTCCACCCCGTCCCCCTTTTATCCCCAAAAAACCTAGACCTCCTCTAGAAATTCTAGACCCAAATAGAAGTCAGATCCACAATTGTTCCCATTGAAAATGGGAAAAGGGTGATCATGAAGTTGTGCGAATGTATGTGACAGGGAGAAGGAAACATTTCCGACCACATAAAGTATATATATTCTTGATCAGCATGAACAGCCGAGTCGATATAGCCATGACCGTCTGTCTGTCTGTATGAACGCGTCTATCTCAGAGACTGGAAGAGATACAGCCACAAATTTTTGAATGAAGGTAGACTTATGCTGTACATATATTTAGTTTGTTTCAGATTTGGAAAATTCCACCCCGTCCCCCTTTTATTCCCAAAAAACCTGATAAGAGCATTCATTGTACATGTTGTGAAACTTGCCTCCTGGCAGTTTCAATGATGCGCAAATTCTGCTTCGGGGGACTTTTCCGTCAATTTGTATTAATTAGCCGAGACGATGTGACTAATTTCAAGTTCAATTCAATTTCAGTTTATTTTTAACAAATGCAAATAATATTAATTTTACAAATTAGAGAAAAGATTAGAAAAGGCAAAACGATTAGATGCTCGCGACCAGCACGCAACTGCACTCGATGACGTTCAGTTCTCGACCCTTTGCTCTTCTGCGACCAAAGTTTGATGGGAGTGAGTGCGTGTGAAGATGAGCTTTTGAATTCGCTGTATTGTGTGTTTCTTTGAGCTTTGAAAACCGTACATGCCGCAACCAATACTGGGACCAGTATTTGAACCAATCAATCGCTACTATCCTGTTGATCTACTGAAAAGAGAAAGTGTTCATTATGGCATATAACTGTGCGATCAAAGGTGCTAGTTTGGGTAATAGGATGTTTCTGGATCTGGCTCGTAAAGTCTTGGTAGTGGCAGTCGGCAAATTTTAGAAACAGATCGTTTATATACTCCGGATGCTGTTTTAATAGTGGGCACCCTAACCAGATTGTCTGCTCCTGGGTGAACTTCAATAATTCTTCCTAATTTCCATTCGTTGGGCGGCAGCCGGTCATCCGTGATAATGAAGGTTGTCGGTATCGTTGCGCCATTTTGGGCGAGCTTGCAGGTGAGAAAGCCAATCAGTACTCCAACGTGTCCAGAATTGTCGCAACATTCTTTGTCCTTCCAAAAAGTGAGTGCTGAGTGGAACATCCTTTGGAGAGATATCCGGTGGAGCTAACAGCGAATCGCTTATCAAAAAATGAGCGGGTGTTAGCACCGATAGGTCATCTGGCTCACCGTTAAGAGGGCATAAGGGCCTAGAATTATGCCAGGCTTCTATCTATGTTAAAACTGTGGCGAGTTGTTCATATGTCATTCGGTGTCCTGAGAAAGTTCGATAGAGATGGGTTTTGACTGCTTTGACATTGGCTTCCCATAGTCCTCCAAAATTTGGACTGTGCGGAGGGTTGAAGTGCCATTGAACTTGACGTGAGGCTAGATAGGGAACTAAGTTCTCTGACAGCTCCTTCTGAAAGGTTTTATGACAGCTTTGAATTGCTTTGTCTGCTCCGATGAAGTTAGTGCCGCAATCGCTGTACATGTGCTGACAATATCCGCGTCGTGGTAGTATCACTGTGTTTTGTTGGTTAACAGAGAGATGATTGACATTTAGTAAACGACCACGAACTCGAATTATATGTTTGTCGTCTAGAAAGGGTGATAACTGACAAAGCTTATGTTTGCTTGGTAAGGGTTTGTTGGCATTTAGTATCGAAATTTCAGCGTTAAATATCTCTTTCTGGACAATACAGACGATTTTACTCAGGGCGCCCTGTCGTTCTTGCACCTGAAGAGGGCCGGATAGAAGTTGATTACCTTTGGCGCGAGTGTTGCGTATGAACCGTAGTACGTATGCCATGACTGAGATTAGCTTGTCGTAAAAAGAGTAGTTTTTGATGAAGGACTCCTGGACTTCAGAAATTTCAGCATTATGCAGCAACAACTTGGACGGTTTTTCTTCGATACTGCCCATGTCAATCTTCTGGATGGAACAATTGCTTGCAGGCCAATGTGATTCTTGCTCGTGAAGCCATTGGGGACCTGACCACCATAGAGGATGAATGGCCAACTCCTGTGGGGTGAGACCGCGCGTAGCACAGTCTGCTGGGTTGTCAGCGGTAGGTACATGTCTCCACTGCGTAGGTGTACTGCATTCGAGGATCTGCCCGACGCGATTGGAGACAAAGGTTTGCCAGCGGGAGGGATCACCATTTATCCAAAAGAGTACAATTGTTGCATCTGACCAATAGAAAATCTCTGAGAACGGTTGATGAGTGTGCAGCTGCTCACGGATCCATTTGGCTAACTTTACAGCAAGCAACGCACCAGAGAGTTCCACACGAGGAATGGTGATTGGTTTTGTTGGCGTTACTCGGCTGCGTGCAGCAAGTAGATGCATGTGAATGATCCTATCAGATTGTTCTGATCGAATGTATGCACATGTTGCATATGCCATGGATGATCCGTCAAAGAATACATGAAGCTGAAGTGATGAGAGATACTGAATGTCGAAACACAGCCATCTGGGTACTAGAATATGTTCAATGTGTGGCAGGTTATTAACAAAATCATGCCATCGTTCGCTTAAAGGAGATGGCAGTGGTTCGTTCCAATCCAGCGGAGAGAAGTTGCCATCATCGCGTTGACTTTGTGTTTCTCATACGTCCTTGAGGATCGCCTTGGCTGTAGTGATGCTAGGAGTTAGGAAGCCCAAGGGATCGTATAGGCGCGCGACTGTGGAAAGTACAGAACGTTTAGTGTATACTGGGTTTATTGTGAACTTGATTTTAAAACCGTAATAGTCTTTATTAGGATGCCAGTAGAGACCTAAGGTTTTAATAGAGTCTTGATTGTCAAACTCTAATATGTTGGTGCTGGATAGATATTCTCGAGGTATGTTGCTTAACAGTGATGCGTTGTTTGCGGACCATTTCCTGAGTTCCATTCCAGCGGATCGCAGAGCTGCAACCAATTGATCTCTGATTTGTATGGCTCCAGATTTGGTAGAATGACCGCTTTGTATGTCATCAACATACTATACATCTCGTTTTTAAGTACTGCTTCGGCGAGTGGATATCTAACCCGTTCATCTTCTGCTAATTGTAGTATGATACGGATGGCTGTGTATGGGGCTGAAGCCGTTCCGAATGTGACGGTATTTAAGTAGTACTCAGCTAGTCGGTTTTGTTCATCACGCCAGAATATTCTTTGGTATTGAGCGTCTTCTGGGTGCATATCAATGCACCTGTACATCCTTTGAATATCTGCTGCGAATACAAATCGGTGGAAACGCCATTTTAGAACAACGCCTGCCAGATCATTTTGTAGGGCTGGACCGGTGCACAGTACATCGTTTAGTGATTTCCCATTTGATGTCTTACTGGAGGCATCATACACGACTCTCACTTTAGAGGATAGACTTTCCTCCTTAATTACTGCGTGATGGGGTAAGGTGCAGGAAGTACAAGTAAGACCTTCCTTTTCGTTAATAAAACAATGTTGCGCTTCAGAAGTCGTTACTTTGGTAACTTGGCCTAGTTCAAAATACTCGTTGATGACCTGGGTGTAACGCTTGTATAGCTCTGGCTGTCTTTGGAACTTGCGCTCAAGCATTGTGAAGCGGTTAAGTGCAATCTGCCGTGATTTGCCAAGTACTTGTTTGGGGTCAAACGAACCTTTAAAAGGGAGGCGAACCATATACTTGCCGTTTGGTTGGCGTGTGTGAGTACGTTGAAAGTGTTCTTCACACCATTGTTCTTCCGGTGTAAGCTGTCTGGTGGAGATTACTTGATCCATTTCAAAGAATTTGTTAACCAAATTCTCCAGGTGGGTGTGATGACTGCGAATGGTGACAGTATGTGACGGTGTGGCAGTGGCTTTACCAAAGACGATCCAGCCGAGCTGCGTTCGCTGTGCAATTGGTTGATCCTTTCTTCCTCGACGAAGTTCCGGAAGCATGAGTTGTGGTATTATGTCTACTCCTAGAAGAAGATCAATTCGGTTTGATTTAAAGAACTTGGGATCGGCAAGTTCTAATCCTTGTAGATGATGACAGTCATGCAAATTTATTGATTGCTTGGGTAGATGAGATGTGAGGGTATTAAGTACAAACGCAGCATCGATGCTTGTACAAAATTGTGGATTGGTACATGAACTTAATGATAGTTCCGTCGTATACTTGATCTACTGGTTGAGGTTTCACCTACTCCAGCTATTTCTGCTGAAATAGGATTGCGCTTAAGACCAAGCGCTTGTACAGTACGTTCCGTGATTAGAGTGCCTTCGGAGCCAGAGTCCACAAGCGCACGGACCACTGCGGATTGACCAGTTTCATAGTTGTGAATTCTGACAAGAGCCGAGGCCAGAAGCATAGTGCTGCGTATGCGATTTGTTGCAACTGCGGAAGTGAGTTGAGCAGTGTGTGTTCCCACAGACGAGTCGGTAGCTGCAGGCTGTGACAGATCACTCAAACGATAGCTATGGAGTTGCGCTGTGTTGGTTCCTGTAGACGATACGGGAGTTGCTGACAGTACAGGACCACTGGAACGTGAGCTATGGTTCGAGTTAAGAGTTTGGGGCGAATGCTTCGGAGCCGCATTAGCAGAGGGTGTATTGTTTGGAAAGTGTAAAAGCGAATAATGCCTTTGACCGCACTGCAAACAATTCCTGCTGCTTGGGCAGTGCGCAAGGCTGTGCGAGATGCTAAGACAATTGAGGCATTCCCTAGCATGATCGGCGACGGCTTCAATCGGCGAAACAATCCTTGGCCAAGAAGTCTGAACAACGACGGAGAATATGGGAGTCGCCACAGAGCGTGCAGCGAATGGGGTCAGCAGTTCCAGTCATGGTGTGAAAACTGTGTCCCTTGTAAGGTGTGTTGCCTGGGGATTTGTGGTTGTGCCGTTGAGCGGCAGGTTGCGGTATAGATGACCGCATTTGTGTAGATAAACATCGATTTTCGATCACGTCAATGCTTATGAGACGGTTGTTGATGAAGGATTCCAATTGAGCAAAGGCAGGAATACTGACAGAGCTGCCAAGGAAATGCTCCCATGCTTAAAGTGTGGTGGTTGGAAGTTTTTTAACAAGGTGATGCACAATCCAATGATCGCAAGTCGCGATGGCGATATCGAGGCGCTTCAGAGCGTTGATACACACATTTGACACGTTCAGCATATGTTTGAGGTCGGAAGAACGTTCCTTGTTTAACTGTGGCAAATCATAAAGGGTGTTCATGTGGAACATAAACTGCAATCTCGGATTATTGTATCGGTGGACAACGAGACTCCAACTCCACGTCTATATCGCGATCTGGGGGCAGAGCTTGCTTCAGAAAATGGAACCTTTGAATGTCGGACAGAGCCGTGTTGTCGTGAATGAGCTGGACAAAGACATCGTAGAATGCAGGCCAGTCCACAAATTTGCCAGTATATGTTGGGATGGGCAGCTTGGGTAGCTGTACAGATGATGGCGCTGCTATGACAGTGGTGTTTGATTGAGGCACAGATGAAGATGAATCCTCTGGTGCTACCTGTGGAAAAGACCTCTCGTATGCCTCTAATATGGTGCAGGCGATTGTTGTGTAGTCCTCGTCGAACTGAAAGGCTACCTCGTTAAATATATATGAATGAGAACTTGGGCATTTGAGTATTATCAGCTGCTGATGATTTTTATTGAATTCAATGGACAGGTCTTTTAATTTGCGTAAGCGCAGCTGAAAATAGGGCTTAGGTTTTCGTTCTATGCTGTCTATTTTAAAGTTTCGATATATATTGTTTAATCGGCCAACCAAATCCGTCTGAAGAGCAAATAGGCCATCGACCTGTGGGTCGTGCAAAACTGAAGCTGAGGCACTTGGTTGTTCATCTTTGTTAGGTGCCATCTCTATTTGGTTGAGTGCAAACTTGAGCAATAAAATGCACTCACTTTGATCGCAACACAAATATACGAACAATAAACACTCACCTTCTCACCCAAGTGTGATGATGCTCCCGTTGACTGCGCTCGCTGCGAAGCCACTTCTCGTTCGGAGTTGCTTTCCACTCACTTGGGCTGATGTTCCGAGCTCGATGCGTTGCCTGCAAGGCCAGTTTTCACTCAAAGCTGCTTTCCAAAGTGAAAAAGTGCCGTTGGTTAGTGTTTGCAGTTTCTTCTTTGCGATCGTCTTTGTGCTGCTAGATGCTTCTGTGTAACGGGCCTTGGCGTTTGGTTGCTGGGCCACGTGCAATGCGGCTGGTATGATTTATATGAATGTGTGTAAAAGATGTAGGATGTTTGTGATTTAATTTGCACTTGAACTTGAACTACTTGTAATAGTCTGTATTGCCGGTTCCCCCCATCGGCCACCAAAAATGTTGTGAAACTTGCCTCCTGGCAGTTTCAATGATGAGCAAATTCTGCTCGGAGGACTTTTCCGTCAATTTGTATTAATTAGCCGAGATTATGTGACTAATTACAAGTTCAATTCAATTTCAGTTTATTTTTAACAAATGCAAATAATATTAATTTTACAAATTAGAGAAGAGATTAGAAAAGGCAAAACGATTAGATGCTCGCGACCAGCACGCAACTGCACTCGATGACGTTCAGTTCTCGACTCTTTGCTCTTCTGCGACCAAAGTTTGATAGGAGTGAGTGCGTGTGAAGATGAGCTTTTGAATTCGCTGTATTGTGTGTTTCTTTGAGCTTTGAAAACCGTACAGTACAATTCGGTTGATTTAGATTTTGCTGTTACCTTTTTCTATGAGTCTTTAATTCTCTCTTAGATATCTGCATTCCTAATAGCGTCGCTTCCACCGCGTCACTAAATCCCCCTTCGTACTGTCCTAGATTATCTATCTACACGCCCCCTCCCGCCCCCGCAATTTAGAAAAAACGTCATATCTCCCACAGTTTTGAAGATAGATGGCTTGATGGCTTAGGATAACTTATCGATCCGTCAAAGGAATGAAGAAGATCGGATGAACGGTTTTCGAGTTATGATCAAAATTATTCTTGGTACAGAGTATGTTATAGTCGGGCTTGACCGACTTCCTTTTTTGGTTTTTTTAATTTGAATGTAACCGGTTGTTTTGGTATCCGCCATTAAAAGGGCATCCTGCAAGTAGGCAACATTATTTTTTCTTTTAGCGGTTTTAGCCGTAAAAGCTCAAACAGCTGATAGCGCGTTGCTATGGATTACATATCGTGATCGAATGTAACTAAAAGCTCTCGATTGACAGTGACATCTGTCGTCAAAAGCTATTACACTGGTACTTCCGTTTCCCTGTTTCGTTCATTCTCTAGAAATCCGCCAAGCCGGCAAGAAGCGTTTGTGTGCTAAACCTAAATTTATTTTTTGTGAGAAAGAAAATTCTATAAATTCCCAAAATCTGAATTGTGTTGTGGTGTTCGGAAATTAAGGCGAACATAAATCCATTTTTTTACGGAATTAGTGCGTGTGCCAATAATTGCTTTGGGTGAGTTTGGGCATCGTCAGCCTACGCACATACTTATTAAATTTCGTGATGCAGGTCTTCTCGTGACCCGCATCCTGATCCCAGGTGAATCCCTGGTTGCATTTGTTTTGTCCATTTGGAGCGGATTGAGCGTGCACACGGCCCTAAGGGCGCGCAAGTGCAGATCAAGCCGGCTCGGCTCCAGGCAGCGCTGCTGCGGCCAAGCCGGACCTAACCACCAAACACCGGCGGTCTTAGAAGTGGATTAATTAAACCCACCAGAAGCCTTACTCTGTCTGCCTAAGCATAGCTAAACGCCAATAAACACTTAGCAGGCGTATACATCTGTAATTCGGACCTAACTAATCCAGCCCCTCCGAAACCGCTGCAGAGATGTTCAACTGAGTAGCCAGGCCAACAAAAACAACAAGAAGTCGTTGACCTCGGGCGTGCTTATGTGAATTTGTGACCCAACCTGGTGCCACCCCTTAACGATCCCGCCCGAGCTGGTTCCATGAACCTAACCTAAATGCTGAAAAGCGAATTACTCTAAAGTGTTTGAGTTTTGTTGCGGTTTCATTTTTTTAAAATTTATTTTCATTTTAATTTCGGTTTTAACCTCTTTAATCGAGAATGTAATTTGAATTAAAGTTTTGATAAAAAATGTGGAAAATTTAGAAGAAAGTAAGATTTAAAACAAAGTCAAAAGAAAAGAGAATTTAAAAGTCATGGTTCTATAAAGAGTAAAAACAATAAGAAATGAAAAGAAATGAAAACATTCGAACTGGTTAAAATGCACATGCCTAAACAAATTTTAAGTTACAGGAATCATCGCCGGGAGATCGATCTTTCGTCGCTGGAAATTTAAGTGAGTGTCAAACATTGATAACTATTTGGGTTTTTTTGTGTAAAGGTGAAATATGCATTTATACTCAGGAAGTTCTGTTTGAATATTGATTTTAATTATTCTTTTTGCTCGCCTTTTAAGACGATTTATATTGCGTTTCCAAAATAATGACTTAAAATCAAAAAAAAATTATTCGGTACAGTAAACCCCAAGTATGAAGACTCAAACGAAATCAAATTTTGGAATTAAATTAAATTAAATTAAATTAAATTAAATTGAACTCAACTTAAATTAACTACATTTTGCTTCGGAAAGAAAATTAAGAGTAAGAACATTTAGAAGAAAAGTAAATTGAATTGAAAGAAATGAATGATCACTTTTGAAATTATTTGATTTAAGTTACAATTTATTATTATACAATTTATACCCTATACCCTTATCGAACCCTTGAAACTATCCACAATTATGTTCCTAATTAGAGTTAATCTCCTTTAATTATCTTTGTGGTTCGCTAAACTCGAATCTTGCCCAAAAAATGGGATTCTGTAATTACCCCGTACATTTTTACGCTGAATTAAATATTATAATGAATATGAACTAAATGCCTTCTGAACTCAAGCTAACGTTCTCGCCGTCGTAGTTTAAATGATTAAAGGGATCACCCGGAATTATTCTGAGGCTGGTGATCAAAGGTAGGGCGGGCAATCTGCGACCTGTGGCTTCGCACATCTTTCTCTCTCTCTCTCTCTCTCTCTCTCTTTCTTCTTCTTTCTCTTTCTTTCTCTTTAGTAATAGATCAGAATTTGTCCATTATCAACCGTACTTTTATTCTCTAGCATTCTTATTTTTGTCGCAGCAGGCTAACAATAAGGCATCGGTATCAGCAAGACCTCCACCCCCAAAGCCAACGAGCTAGAGCCGGATATCATGACGTGCAACCGCTCGATACTGTGTCTAAAATTAACTGTTCCTTGGTTACTCGCTACAGTGCTTAAAGAGTGTTCTAGTTCCTTATGCAAACCTTTGCTAAAGCTTTTCAATCTATCACTCAATTCGTCTGTCTTCCCATTTTTTTGGAAAGAATCTTACATTACTCCATAAAAAATGCTGGAAGTCGGATATTTCAAATTACAGAGGCATTGCTAAGCTATCCGCCATTCCGAAATTGTTTGAAGAGATTATAACCTCCACATTACAGCATTATTGTAAATCTATTTTGTCACCTTTCCAGCATGGTTTCATAAAGCGTCGGTCAACAACGACCAACTTGCTTGAATTTACTTCGCTAGTTAATGATGGATTCCTGATGAAAAAGCAAACTGATGTCATTTACACTGACCTTACCAAAGTCTTTGACCCTGTCAATCATGATCTTTTCCTCTTTAAGCTCGGTCGATTAGGATTTCCATCCTCTTTTCTGCGTTGGGCCTTGTCCTATCTAAAAGATAGAACTCAAAAAGTTCTGCTTCGTTCTAATACTTTAAAACCTGTGACTGTAACCTCTGGTGTACCTCAAGGTAGCCACTTCGGTCCTCTGTTCTTCACTCTTTTTATTAATGATCTCTCTACAATATTATCATTTTCTCGGATACTCATGTATGCCGATGACGTTAAACTTATTTTATCTTTCAACCACCCGATTCATTCTATTGGCTTGCAAGATGATCTTACCTCCTTGCGGTCTTGGTGCTTCGCTAATCATTTACACCTTAATTGCTCCAAGTGTATGCTTATGACTTTCCATCGATGCAAACCATTTCTGGTTTCCTATACGATTGGTAATGAACCGTTGCAACGTATTTCGTCTGTCGTTGATCTTGGAATTCTTTTTGACCCCAAATTGAGTTTTAATCACCACATCTCCACTATTGCTAACAAAGCGAATGGTGTACTTGGATTTTTCAGATTCCAAATTGTTGTGCTTGTAACAACTCGCTGAACTTAATCAGTTGGATGAAACAATCAAAATACAAACTCCGCAAAGATCAATAGTTCTTTAGTATAGCTGTTTAATATCTCGCTTTATTTTAATAGCATTTTATAAAAAAATTACAAATTTACCTCTGATTTCACATGCTCCAAGCATTGTGAATTCAAATCGAGTAATTCTATCAAATTATGAAAACCAGGACAGGAAGCCAAACCGAAATAGAAGAAATTTAATGTATGTGAAAAACTGAACAGGCCTGTATATTTGTTAAATGGTTTTGTTAGCTCTAATATCGACTCAGACCACAAAAGGCTGTGAATCGGGGCATAGCTGGCCGGACCGGCAAACAAAAATCCCCCGCCGAGTCGGCTTTCTTTTTTATGCCTCCTTAGCACATAAGCCTTTTTATAACGTGCTTACAAATTTGTTGACAGCTGTTTGTCGACTATTAATAAATAATTAAAAAAAAAATGTCGACGGCCTCCTCTGATCCTCATATTACATCTCTCAAACACACCAGGACACTCGAGGAATTACCCATCGAATATTCACCAGAAATGTGTAGTCTATTAGCAATAATGATATGAACACCTATACTGACAATCCTTTAGAAGAAAACTTATCATTTACAAAATAGAACTAGTTTTTTTGTGGATGTAAATTTTTTATACTCTGTGCCGTAGGTACATAGAGTTTTATAGGTTTGTGCAAAAGTATGTAACAGCCAGAAGGAAGCATCTCCGACCCCATAAAGCATATATATTCTTGATCAGCATCAACAGCCGAGTCGATATAGCCATGTCCGTCTGTCTTTCCGTATGAACGCACAGATCTCAGAGATGGTAAGAGATAGAGTTTTGACATGTATGGGACATATGCTTCTTATTTCTGCAGGCAGATCAAGTTTAATTTCCATTTTGGTGATGACCAAAAGATGTTCGCTACCTCAGCGCAGTAGAAGCGCTTCTTTCAGCTATTACTGCAGCAACACAATTTATACTGAGCGTATAACATCGTTGTTACAGAGTATGATATAGTCGGGCAGACTTTCTTTCTTGTTTTAGAATGTAAAAAATTTTTTTTTTAAGATTTTGTTACTTTTAATTAGTTAAACAACTTAATTTTTAATAAATCGATGTTAAAAATTAAAGTATTTTGTCTTTTTTCATGCAACCTTTTCAGTGTGTTACTGCCTTTCTTTTTCACAAATTCGATGTTGAATCAAGTAGCCTTTTGATTGTTCCTATAAATATTTGAAGTACGAGTCTAGTTGTCCTCATATAAAAATAAATATGTATTACGTTTTAAACAGGCTGTAACTTTGCCAAATAATCAGATTAAAGTGTGATAAAAAACACATTATTAGATCAAATGTTGGGCTTTATGTTCAAATGGCTAAAATATTAATTCAAAGCCGGCGATACCTTAAAAGTGATGATTTTTTTTTTTTTCAAAAAAATGGCATCAATCGAGAATAGTCTGACTCTAGAGGCTAATTCAGACAAAAATAGACCTGCAACAAAAAGACCGTTGGGCTGTAAAATTACACTGTTCGACTACCAAAATTATTCAAAAACCAGACAAGAATATTCTTATAGTGTTTTTATAGCGAATTAACACGAATGTGGCCTTCAAAAGAGGCGTGAAGATTTTGAGTACTTGGAATACTCAAAGTCTCAAAAAACCGAGTTTTTGCCCTTATTCAATCACGTGTAGATAATATGGCCGGGGTGCTAGAAGACTCTCATTAATAGATAGCGGAAATAGCATATTTTTACACATATTTTCATCTTAGCACTGACGTAAGCCACAGGCTTACAGGACTTAGGTTAGGTTAGGTTAGGTTGAGATGGTAGGAGCGGTGATGCTCCTTCACTTATACCAAAAATATGGTTGTGATACCATGTAACCCCTAATTTTACTTTTTGACAGTAAAGGGAGGGTCATCCCTTCTAAACCACTTTGAAAGTAGCACAAATTTAAGTAATAAAGTAATCTCTACTTCAAAGACTGCTGAAATTCAGGTAGGAAGTGCTGACCTAAGATGACATAGGAGATGCTGGACGCGTTCTTCTTCATCAACTGTACAACAGCCTATAAGGCAGTTGGCTGATGCCAAGTCTAGCGGCATGCCTGCCTATAAGGCAGTGTCCTGTGAGAATTCCTACGAGTAGGGAGACATTCCGTCTACCTAGAGGCAATAGTGTTAAAGTTATTTTAAAATTGAGAGTGGGCCACGTGAGCCTAGAGATTTCACAAGAGTGAATTGATCTCCAGCGGTTCGTGGCCATTTTAAGGGTAGATTCCCTTATTTTTAGTTTACAAGACGCAATTGGCACCCCAATCGTGCTCTTATCCGGTAGGAGCTGGGCTGTAGTGCCAAGTCTAGCGAGTGTCCAGGCACCCTGACTTTCCAATTTAGAGCCATCCGTGTAGATGTTGATGGCGTTTGGTATGTCATGGGGGAGCGAGTTCCAGTCCGAACGACTTGGTATTATGATCTCATACATAGTTTCAAAGGCTAAAGTGGGTATGCAATAATCAATATTTATTAGTGTAGATACTTGACTGCTTAATATAGCAGAGTGGCCAGAGGAACCTAAACTAAAGGTTACTGTTTCTCTAAGCCTAATAGAGATATTACTAGCTATTTTTATGGCTACTACACAGAGAAAAATATGACGTTCAGAAATCGTCACCAAATGGCAATTATTCCGGTCTGATTTTCCGTTCACAAAAAAAGAACGGTGGTCATGAAAACAGAATAATATTTTATTATTTTCAATGCATTTATTTATTTAAGTGATTCGTAGAATTTTAGGAAACTGGTTTTTATAGCCTAATACTAATTTTTTCCGCAATAATGGCCTTAAAAATGGTACATGTAGCCTAAAACTTCCCATGTTAGGTAAAAAAAGTTTAAGGAACTTGTGTGCTCAATGGACTAAAAATAAGTATTTGGTATGACGAAACAGAATTAACTAGACTAATATCGTTGTAAAAAATATTTACAATCTTTAAAAAAATTTTTTTTTAAAAATCCCAAATCGATCATGAGTGAGAACAAAATGTTCATGGCATCATGACCAAAATGTCATGATTTTGGTACATTTAGCACGGATTTTTTTCTCTGTGTAGATCTAGGGGGATTAGATGGAGCATAATGTTAAGGGCTTCTGTAGGAGTAGTTCGCAAAGCGCCGCTTATGCAAAAGCTAGCACTACGTTGTACTTTATGAAGAGTCCTTAGAACAGTGGGTTTACCCAAGACAGGCCACCAGACTAAAACTCCGTAAAGTAGAATAGGGCGAACAACGGCTGTATACAGCCAATGAATAATTTGGGGGGCAAAAGCCCCACTTACGGCCAATGGCGCGTGGTGCAGTGGTCGCTTTTTTGACCCTTTCCAGAATGTTTGCATTCCAATATATTTTTTTGTCAAGTACTACACCAAGATATTTAGCAGTGCCGCTAAATTCTAGTGCTAAGTTATTTAATCGAGGAGGGATCAAGTTTGTAACTTTGTATTTAACAAGTTCCGTCTTTGTTGGGTTGACCCCAAGGCCACACCCAGCTGTCCACTCTGAGAGTGTCGTTAACGCATCCTGCATTAAGTTGCATAAGGTTTTGGGGAAATTTGCCCCTGCTTAATATGACATCGTCCGCATACGCAATCAAAGAATGTCCTCGCTCTTCCATGAGTCGTAACAGCTCGCTTACCGTCAAAACCCATAGAAGCGGCGAAAGGACACCTCCCTGAGAAATGCCCCTATTCACATATCTTCGAGCGCAGGCGTTTCCCAATTGTGAGTTAACTGCTCTACTGGTAAGTAAAAGTCGAGTAAACTCTATTAGTGGTCCCTGTACTTTCAGATCTGTCAGGACAGATGGGATTGCGCTAGAAAGGACATTGTGAAATGTTCCTTCGATGTCTAGAAATGCTGCCAGTGCGTACTCTTTAGTCTCTAGTGATTGATCTACCTTTGAGACCAGGGAATGAAGTGCTGTTTCAATAGATTTGTCTTTACTATATGCATGCTGAGCAGGAGATAGAAAGGATGTACTTATAGTTTCTCTTAAATAGACGTCTAACAATCTTTCCAACGTTTTGAGGAGGAAAGATGATACGCTGATTGGTCGGAAATCGTTGGGTCTGACATGAGAGGCCTTACACGCTTTCGGGATGAAGACCACTTTTATCTCCTTCCACTGAGTGGGGATGTAGTTATAATGTAGGCAGCTCACAAAAATTGTTTGAAACCAGCCCATAATGTATTGCAGAGAGTTCTGTAGCTGAGCGGGAAAGATTTTGTCTGGTCCCGGAGATTTATGTGGCTTAAAAGACCTAAGGCTTTATGGCTTAAAGACTTAATTTAAGTGGCTAGCCGGGTCACTTCTGGTCCTTACTAAGATTTCTTCAGAATGTGAGCATCCGGGAAAATGTGAATCTAATAAAAGCTTCAGGGAATCAAGACTGGATTCAGCCCAGGTTCCGTCAGCGTTTTGTAGATGACCTAGGGGGGAAGGCGATCCCGCCAGAATTTTACGGAGTCTCGATGACTCGGATGTTGATTCGATGCCACTACGGAGTTTTGCCCACGATAATCGTTTGGCTTTCCGTAATGCTTTGTTGTAGACACTCAGTCGGGAATTGAATGCCCTCCTGCACTCTTTCCTTAAAGTATCTAGATCTGTAACGTTCGCGGTTGCTCGGTTGGTAAAGTTTTATGTTCTTTTATCAGGCATGCTGAATTTATCGCAGCTCTGGTTGCATATAAATCTTGCATGCGATAAATGGGTGCTTAGATTAATAGTTATCAGGGAAATGTCGCTCTTTATCCCAAAGCTGCACTTTGAGAGAAGCGAGCTAAATTGCCCTCAACTCTTAACCGATTGTACCCGGTTTTAAAGCTCTGCCTTAAGCCTATAAGAACCCTCCGAGGGCTGCACATGGCCTCTTGTTCTTTGCTATTATTTGATTGACGCACATCTGCTGCCTAAAAAGACAAGAAATTAGCGTCGTGGCTTGCAAGAAAAATTAATTCCTATTTTCTTTTGAATTGATGAACGAAACCTATAGTACCCAGGCTTACTAGCAAGATCTAAGTCCGCAACTATTGTGGTTTGTGCAATTAACAACCTTGCTGGTAAGTGCAGTTCCGCCCTTTTGCCTTTTAGCAGGCCCATTTGTGATTCCAATTATGTTACAGTTTGGCAGTCACTGATCAGCCAAAGATCAGCCCACCGCCCACATTCTGATCGCTATACATATCGCTGCACCTCATTGGATTCCAATTGGAGTAGAGGTCGGGCTGAAATGGTCCGAGACCATTTTCAACAACGTTGCAAGAAGCTTATCGCTTGTATTTTGGATACTCACCTAAGAATGTTGATATGTTGTGGACCACAAGTGTTTTATGCATCCGCACTTAACGACTTAATAAGAGATCTAGAGAATGTTTACATCTGATGTAAAATGTTCTTTTTCCAGAGACCGACATCTGCAATTTTCGAAGTTCTACACAAAAAATGGAGGTGTCTGCTATTGCCACAATATCCATGGATTATTCGAAGAATTTGGAGAGCAGTGTGATCCTTGTTATAGGCGGCTTTTTATTGATAGCAGTAAGTTGAGCCTGAAAGCTGAACTATTGCATCAAGGAAACAATAAGCCCTCCATTCCATTGGCGCACGGTGTTAATCTAAAAGAATCTTATGAGTCGATGGCTTTGGTTTTAAATCTAACCAAATATGAAGATCATAAGTGGAAAATTTGTGCAGACCTTAAAGTTGTTGCAATGCTTACTGGCCTGCAGCAGGGTTACATATAACAAATGTGTTAACTTTGCAAATGGGATAGTCGGGCTCATAGGCTGCATTATGCTCAGAAAATTTGGCCTAGCAGAGCAGAATTTATCATTGGGCAACACAACGTTAAATTCAAGGCATTAATTAAAAAAGAATAAATAATTCTGCCCCCAGTGCATATAAAGCTAGGTCTTTTTAAAAATTTTGTGAAAGCTTTACCAAAATCTGGCGCATCTTTTGATTACTTAAAAAGAATATTTCCAAATATATCCGACGCAAAAATAAAAGAACCAAATGTTTGTGGGACCGCAAATAAAACAAGAAAGAAAGTCGGTCAAGCCCGACTATAACATACTCTGTACCAAGAAAATTTTTCTTTTGATTATAACTCGAAAACCGTTCATCCGATCTTCTTCATTCCTTTGGCGGATCGATAAGTTATCCTAATAACTAAATATGTCCAGAAGGAACAAGTCATCTATCTTCAAAACTGTGGGAGATATGACGTTTTTTCTAAATTGCGGGGGCGGGAGGGGGCGTGGCCAAAATTGAAAATAAACTTGATCTGCCTGCAGACATTAGAAGCATATGTCCCATACATGTCAAACCTCTATCTCTTACCATCTCTGAGATCTGTGCGTTCATACGGACAGACAGACGGACAGACGGACAGACGGACATGACGGACATGACTCGGCTGTTGATGCTGATCAAGAATATATATACTTTATGGGGTCGGAGATGCTTCCTTCTGGATGTTACATACTTTTGCACAAACTTATAATACTCTATGTACCTACGGTACAGAGTATAAAAATTAATTGGAGACACCAAATTTAGATCGACCTTACCTTCCGTAGGCTAATGTATGGGACTCATTTTGTCGAGTGGTTGCTAACTTTTTAGGCAACTTGCGAAGTTCCGACTATGAGAAAACCATCGAAGGCTTGCTTAAAAACTACAAGAAAATAGGTAATAACTGTTGTATATTCTAATTTGATA
>JAWNNM010001918.1:0-40902 GCA_035044965.1 Lordiphosa andalusiaca | reverse complement strand
ACTTTAAAGTAAAGTACTCAAGAAACTTGGTTTTTAACTACCTGCATAACTAAGATTGTTATTTTACTGAACCACGATAAAATATCATGGATGACCGATTGGAAAGAAGATAGACCGAAGCATACTAAATGTTTCAAAACTATTTTTTGTTAACGAAAAATCACTTAATCAGAAACAACAAGTTTTATGCCAACAGACATCAAGTCCACAATTGTTGAACAGAAACCTGCAAGATGCAATGCATCAGCGATGGGCAGCATTTACAAAACTTTGGGAGGTAAAGAGTAGATTACAGTCAGGCTTCAACAACTTTCCTATTTGTTTTGATAAGATTTCATAACTGAAATGATTATTCGTTTCGCATTCTTAATGAAAACTTTTCGGAACGTCTCAGAACACATTCTCAAAATGAGTTCTTCCATGACGTAGCGTAAGCAAACAGAACTATGGTACGAAACGAAGGGTTAACCATAATTGTGCTATGAACAGTTAGCAACGAACCATTAACAGTACATTTCTGCGAACAGTACTTTCTTGGGCGTAGTATTGCTTGGCGTTTCCTACATAAGGTCGGAATATAAAATGGTACTTTGAGAAAGGCATATATTGACATATTTTGACCTAATTTAGCCTATTTTGACCCATATTGACATATTAAACCTATTTTCAACCTATTTTAGCATATGCTTCTACCTAAAATAAATATATTTTGGATATGATCATCTCTAAAAATTTGCATATTATTTCAAAACTTCGCGACTTTTAAACCAAAAACAACAAAAATCCAAAAATCGGATGTGTACTCATGACTCACCCTCTTGACGATCCGATAAATCGCTCCATTGTTTCATTGCTATAAGTTGTTTTTGGGGCATCAAAATATTGTTTAAATTAACATCGATTATATTATATCGATTATATTCTCCCAAATGGATTTACTGCTTGATAGTGCTACTTTTGCTTTCATTGTCTTTGGATTTTACTTTCTTTCTAATTTCCCTTGTTTGCTTAAGGGTTGAAGCTTTAAACAAAATTGATATTAAAAAACTATAATTACATTTAATTTGAATTCTTTTGCTTCTCTGGTTCAAAATGGTTTTCTGCTTCTTTGCAGCGGTGAGTGGTAGAAATAATTCAGGATAGCCATTTTCAAAACTTTTCGCTTGGCGTCTGACGACTTTGGGTATGAGTATGGGTTGAGGAGAAGGCGAGAACAAAGCTCGGCCAAGCAAACGATCCAGAAAGCACCCTCTGTGGCGCTCCAAGGCACAGACCTAATTGTCTTTGTGTTTTGCTGCGCTTGCTGATGCCAACTATTTAAATAGAGGAAAGTTATCTTCGGCTCGGCCGAAGTTTGTATACCCTTGCAGCACGTTTTCTAACTAATTTGAAGGACATATCCACTGAAAACAAACAAGTTTTTCCCAATAAGACTACTTTTGAATGACCGCTATACTATAAAGATGTTCGATTTCGACCAAATTTTGCAGAAGTTTGTTTTCAGTGAATATGTCGTTCAAATAAGTTATAACGAGAGCGTAAGTTAAAGTCGGCCCTGCCCGACTTCAAAATACCCATTACTCAAGGAAATTAGTGTTTAATAACCTCAAGCGGCTCAGATAAGTATGCAACGTTTTTTTAACTCTATCATTTATTATCCGATTTTAATGAAAATTTGTGGGACTGTACATATTGGCCACATGCACTATACTGCAAAACCTGAGCTCGATAGCTTACAAATTGTAGGAGATATTCAACATTTTTTATTGCGGGGGCGGGAGGGGCTGTGACCAAAATTTGAAACAAACTTGATCTGCCAATACTAGACGGACATAGACGGACGGACGGACGGACGGACGGACGGACGGACAGACGGACATGGCTATATCGACTCGGCTGTTGATGCTGATGAAGAATATATATACTTTATGATATCGGAGATGCTTCCTTCTGCCTGTAACATACATTTGCACGACTTTAGTATACCCTTTTTACTCTACGAGTAACGGGTATAAAAACGAGCAGCAAGGGTATACAAACTTCGGCCGAGCCGAAATAACTTTCCTCAATTTTTTTAATTTGATTTACTCTAAAATTCATAGCAGCCGTCGCCATTGTACCTTTTTAGCCTTTATATGAAAACCCCAAATATATGTAGCACAAGTATCACTTGCTTATAAATAAACTTACATTGGGTTTTTAAAGACTAACAACTAAGGAAGGCTTACAATAATTATTGTTTATTTTTTCGATGTAAAATAAAACGCTTTGTTTTTTGTTTTTGGGGGCTTGTCTGGATGGTTTGACTTACAAAATCGGAAAGACCAAGCTTACAAAAAGTAAAAGGGTTGAGACCTCTGACCAATGTATTTGAGAGAGAGAGTCTTGACAGCTTTCAATCAAATGTAATGCTCTGCTTAAGCGCTGCTTAAGTGAACTAGGTTGCATATTCGCTTATCGATGTTTAGGTGAGTGTCCTTACTAAATCTACAAAAAAAAAAATAACATGAGCAAAATCTCATTCACTCGCTCCGATGCATTGTATTTCGGAAAGTAGAGCGCGGTGTACATGTGCTTTATGACAAGTAAAGTAAGCCACGAGTTAAAGGTTGTAGCCGTGATCACTTATCACCATCTCGAGCACTCCATAGGTAAAAAAGATCTCAGTTTGCAAATAGTTTTGAATGGTACTCGATGTGAATTTTTCGCCATGAACACATCCAATGGTATTTTGACAAATGATACAGGAAGATGAACAGCCCTATATAGCCCTGCAGGTAAAAAACTACCTAAATATTTAAATTTTAGTCCACATTTTCATTTTAGGCTCACCAATTCCTAAAATTTAGGGAGAAAACTTTTTTGAGTGTGTGTACTGCTTGGATATGGTCCTAGGATATCAACATATAGCCGTTGAAAACGCCTGATCGAAACTGCAGGTTACCCCATTGGTGGCATCATCGAGATGTTCGGTGCTTTGGTAATTTTACAGACTTCACATCTACAAATATACACACGAACCTGCGTCAATATTCAAGGCCAATAAAAATTTCGCCGTATTAGGTCAAGTGTTTTGGCCATCCCACAGTGAGCAGCGACAACAGAACCATGTGCTCGCTTGATCACATCTTCAGTGAGCCCTTGAGGTATCCACAATTTCCAGTTCTTTCCCCTCGCCTGCTCTAAATCGTCACCGTGTTGGCTACGGATATACACTTTCTAACTCCTGGCTTTTTTGATTGCGCTCAAGTAATACGGAATCAGTTTTTAGATACCTTAAATAAAAGATTGGACTAAAGCAGTTAGAATAAATTGTTGCATCCATTATGTCAGACATGAGAAGTAATCACAATTTCACATCTAAACAGATATTGCCATTTCTTTGGCAACCCTAAAGACAAGAGCCCACCCTGATCGAAACAGAACCAGCCCAATAAGCTGCTCCACCGGTAGTCTGGTCCGCTGGCTTTTGGGGTCTCACTTTTACTCCGCCACATGGATGTAATTGAGCCATCAAACCCTACATCAAAGTGGCATCGAATCCAGTCTTTCACCGGTTTATAAACTCTCCGCAACCTAATTCAAATAATTTTAAAAGATTTTTTTTTGATCCAAAAGAATTACGCAGGTTAGCAAATTTTTATTTTGTTTCTTGTTGGAGTGAAATGCAAACGAGCGAAAACAAAGATCAAATCAAAGAGAACATGGTGTGAAAATAAAATAGGCAAAACCAACAACAAAAAAAGAAACAGAACAACAACAACAATTAACTCTACCAGCAAAATTAACAAAAACCATCGAGAACCTTGAAGGCCTTCAACGGGGGGAAAATCAATATGGGGAAAATGTCATATCCGATTGACTTGAAACTCGGTTTGTATGCGAAGTATGCGAAATAATTGAACACGCATATTCCCGATTTCGGAAAATTTCCGGAAAATTATGCATGCAAATAACTATTTTTCATCCGAAATTTGGTTTGTTGGAATAGGAAGTGAAATTAAAGATAACTTAACCAAACACGTCAAAGCTGTAACTCTAACCATCTCTGAGATTTGTGCGGTCATACGGACAGACAGGCACACAGACGGACATGGCTTTATCCACTCTGCAGTTGATTCTAATCAAGAAAATCCTTAATGGAGTCTGGCTGTTACATACCTTTGCACGAAACTTATTATTCTGTGAGTACCTATGGTACAGAGTATAACTATTGTTCATCCGATTGACTTGAAACTCGGTTTGTAACGATAATGACTCCAAACTGAAACGGGAATCGGATAATAAAGGCTATCAGGCCTGTTCCCGTTTTCGATTTCGATCAGATCATGCGAAATCGGAATTGGTAGCTGTTCCCGTTTTCGAAAAACGATCAAGTTACTCGGATTCAAAAGTTTTGCCTTTGAGTCAGTGGAATGAAAAGTAAATGACGATTTTCTTGGCGAAGGTGATTCTTTTCATTCTGCATATATTTTTAATTTAGCATGTCGAATATTGTGAAGATTTTGAAGTTTTCATAGAAATATCAAGCGAACAATTTGATTTAAAATCATTTTTATTTAAATTGGTCCTCAGAAATTGCATGTAGACAAAAGCAAAAACAATCGAAATGAAACCGACCTGCTCGCAATTCCTCATCAACGCAAGCGCAGTGTTGTTCGAAAATTTTAAGGTTACCATTCAGCTGAATTATAATTCGAACTTAAAAGTGTTCGCTTAGAATTGCTTATTAAGTGAAAATAAATTAAGTATTTCAATTATAAAGACTAAAAAAAAAATTCCGCCTAAATTAAGGTCATGAAATGATTCAAAAAATGAGATTGATAAATTAACTTGTGCAAGAGTTGGTAACTGTAAAGTCGATAGCTACGACCATTTTTTTCGGTATCAACTGGACGATCAGCTGACTCAACAACAAATATTAACCATGTAAGTACGGAAAACTTTTGTTTGTTTTTTTAAATAGATTTAATTAAATGTCTGTTCCATGGGCAAGCACAAAAATCTTCAGCAGGAACACATAATGCTAGAGTTCATGAAGAAGAACGAAGACTTGGCTAAAGGATTTTGTAAAGGTGACAGAGTTCAAGTGGATGCAAATTGGGCAAAGCTGGCGGAGTCCCTAAACACTGCTGGACCCCCTCTCAAAACTACCGTAGAATGGAAAAAAGTATGTATTTAGAAATATGTTTAGCAAAATACTAATTTTCTTTGTAGTCGTGGATAGACTGGAAAGCCGCAACAACGAAAAAATTGGCAGCCAATCGTATGGAAACTTTGGCAACTGGCGGCGGTCCTTATTCGCGGCAAACTATTACGCCCGCAGAGGAATCCATTGCGGTATTGTGTGGCATTTACAAGGTGGTAGGTGGAATTGAAGGAGTTGCATCTTTTGGTCATGCGGATATGCGTCCCAAAGCAGAGTCAGATGCTTCGAACGACCAAAACGTCTTTATGAAACGCATGGCGGATACTTTGAAAGCAATGCTGAACCAAAAGAAAAAGCATTACAAGTAAGTGGAAGACATCCAAAATGAGCAATTAAATACTTTAAAAAAATTCTCCAGCTGAAAGAAAATAAGAACTTATAACTACTTCTGTTGTATTAGTTATTCTCACAAGAAAATGTGTTCAAGTAATGAAGTTTCCTGTAAGAAAATGAAGAAGACTGTTTTTTTTTTAATTAAGAACCAGCAAAAGGAGCTGTGAAAGCCAAAAGTCAATAAATATTTAAGTACGATGTGGATTGTATTGTTTTAATGGTCTATAAAACCTATTTATCTGGGGATTAGTCAAATGTGTGCATTATATTAAAAAACTACGAGCGACCTTGTCTCTAACATGAGTTCCATCTAGATGATCTTGGTCATCATTTGCCATATCATCGTCCTCCGTACGAACTTCATACAATTGGTTTTCATTTTCTGGGATGGGTACGTCGCGCCTGCGGCATATATTATGCAAAGCGCAGCAAGCGTTTACAATTTAAGCAGAAAACAGCAGAAATTATATTGCGCGCCACGGCATGCCTTTTATTAAAGATATGTTCCATGGATCCAGGTTGCGGAGTTCTGTATGGTGTTAGAATAAATTTCTCTAAGGCAAGTCCAGAATCCCAGTTTTTTCATTAGAAAAGCTTCTATAAAACTGCTTAGCATAACTGTTGTTCCAAACAAAAGAATCATGGCATGATCCAGGATGATTGGCATCTATTGCCAATATTTTCATATTATAGTTGCAAATCTTTAAAATAATATAGGAAAATCAATTAGTTAATCTATTGAGAGTATCTGAATAGTGCTTACCACCATTGCGTTTATGCTAAAATAACAATTTCGATTAAAAAACAGGGACTCGTCGATGACTGGCTTGATTATTTTAAAGTGTGTGCCATCCACACATCCTGTGACACCTGGAAAACTAAACCTAGTGTAAAAAAACTCTTTGGAAGAAGTCACCTCTTCTGGAGACATGTTTAGTTTGATCCACTCCCGGCATATAGTTTTCTCTAGTTCGTGGATAACGCCATGTAACACATTCGAGAATGTGCTTCGACCAATGTTTATGTCCAAGTGCGGCTGCCAACTGGATGAGAGGTGAAATTAGAGGATGTCTTCCTGCTAGTTGGCTCCCGATCTTGCCCAATAACATTTGAAAAACGTTTTTATCAACTTGAAACGACTCTACGAACCTGTAAAACAAAGGTTGAATCTGTCAAGAATTGCGCCTTACGAATGGGAATAACATACTTGAAGTCTGACTATAAAGGAATGTCCACATAATTACGGAGATGTCTAATTCTTCTGCGTTCTTCAATTTTGCGTTTTCTTCGTATCTCGGCACAAGCAATTAACAAAATTAATTAACAAAATTAACAAAATTGTAAATATATTTGATTTTATGGAACTTTTTTCTGCAGACAATTGAGAACAGCTGTTTCCTTCGATAAATAATTGTTATCGGCCTAGATCGAAAACGACTCGAACATTCATTCGAAAAAAAGATCTGTTTCTATTTCACTAGGAAACGGGAACACCAAAGTGAAAACGATTCGGAATTGCAATCGATTTACTTTTTAATTCCACTCGGAAATGGGAACAGACCTGATAGTAAACCTACGATTACAAAGTTTGGAGACGTTTCCGTTGAAAAGAAAAAAGTTTTTCTCTCTAAAACTAGTTTTCGGACCGATTATTCCTATGGGATATATTCATTCAATCCGGTCGGCTCCGACATATTAGTAGTGTGCAGCAAATTAAGACTCTGTGCAAAATTTCAGCTCGAAAGCTTCAAAACTGAGAGACTAATTCGCGTAGAAACAGACAGACAGACGGACGGACGGACAGACGGACGGACAAAGCTCAATCGACTGAGTTCGTCACCCTGATCAAGAATATATATAGTTTATGGGGTCGGAAATGAATATTTCTATGCGTTGACTTAGCGCAAAGACTTAGGGAGTTCCGAACGAGTTCTTCCCTTAGTTACACAAGTAGCACAAAGAAGAAAATGCTAAGGAGTTCAAAAGACTCTGACAAATGTTCTTCAGCCTTCTCTTACCGCCAGTCCGCTAACGATGGGGTCGTAAAGCGTGATTTTTTAAGAGCCATAGGAAAGATTTAAAAAAAAAAAACATAAAATTTAGAAAAATGCATGAAATCTTTATTTGAATCGATAGTACGGTCCATATAATTTAATGTTTATTTATTTCAGGCAAATTTTGATCGTGACTGCGCCTCAAATGGTCCATCCGCTTAGTCCAATTTTGGCATACTCTCTCAACATTTCGGCCGGTATCTCACGAATTAATGCTTCAATGTTGTCTTGTCTGTAAAGACATGAGCTTTAACATAGCCCCACAAAAAATAGTCTATAGGCGTTAAATCGCACGATCTAGGCGGCCAATTGACCGGTCCCGAACGTGAAATAAAATGTTCACCGAACTCGCCTCTCATTTAAAGATATAAATCGCTTACTTCAAGACAATATTTTACGACCTGGTAAAAGCCCTTACAATTCACTTGTACCACCACGACAGTAGTCCTAAGAAACGCTTAGTAATGGAGTTTAAAAGGTGAACGAAAACACTATCCCTGACAGATACCCAATGCCAGATCCATCAGTTATCTTATCAAATCTTGGTAAAGCCTCTTGCTTTTCCACAATGTACTTAGAACCAGGTTTTTACCAGTTTTTGATGAGAGAAAAACATATTGAAAAAACAGCTTTTTCAATCAACAATGGAAAATTCGAATTCCTGCGATTCCCTTTCGGATTATCAATCGCTCCGAGAATATTCCAACAGGCTATATATAATATCCTAACACCAAAGGTGGGAAAAACTTGCCACATTTATATGGACGATATTATAGTTTTTTGCGAATCACCCGAGCACCTTATTGATTTGAAAGAAATCATTGATATATTAGTGGTATTCCTGAAAGTGATTTGCTTTCGATTTCGTGTATCAGCTGATCACGACAGCTCCAGAATAGGTATGGAAAGTAGGGTAATACTAATTTCTTTCACGAAATCAGCATCGAGGCTGATTTCGTTTTGATTTCGTTATAGCGTGACCGTTCTCATCAACGAATGCGGTCGCACTTGGTGCTTGTTTACCTTTAAATTTGATCTCAATATTGAAAACTTCGTAAGTTTTTTGTGTTTTTCTGCTATTAAACTTAAATGCATGTGTAAATTTACTCCTTAAGGATTTCTGCAAAGCAACATCTAAGCCTAAGCGTGCTAGCGCATTTAAATGAACGGATGCAAACTCTTTTTGCCATTTTGGTTATCTTTGCTTTTGTATTTTCATGAACAGCTGTACTGTCAGTTCACTATTTGCTTTCGCGCCTTTGTTTAATTTCGCGCCAAACGAAAGCAAATTAAAATAAAATCAGGGTCGTTCCGTCAACTGCTTTTGATTTGCTTTCACGAAATCAAAATCGAAAGCAAATCATTTTCAGGAATACCACTACTGTTTGAGCCAAACATGAAAATTTCATTGGAGAAATCCAAGTTTTTCAAGAAAGAAACAGAATTTCTGGAATACATTGTCTCCCACAAAACGATCAAAACCGATCCAGCAAAAATCAACATCATCGTTCAATACCCGCCTCCCAGTATTCTGAGAGAACTTCGCGGATTTTTGGGCCTAACCGGCTATTATCGGAAATTCGTTCTCAACTATGCTGCAAAAGCAAAAACCCTTACAAAGCAAGGTGAAAACGGTAGAACTTCAGAACATATGTCCAAAAAGGTCAAGATCAACCTTGACCAAGACGCAGTTTTAGCATTCCAAACTGAAAAATAGCTTAGTTTCAACAGTCGAACTAATGCAACCAGATTAATCAAAAAGATTCACCCTTACCACAGACGCATCGGACATCGCCATCGGTGCAGTACTTTCCCATAGTTTGGGCATTAAAAAATTTCAGGAACTACTTAAACGGAGTTGTGAATTTGGAAATTCACACTGCCCATCAACCTTTGTCTTTTGCAGTTTCTCCTCGAAACCCTAATGCAAAATTAAAAAGATGGCATACTTTCATTGAAGAGTATTCCCCAAAAATAATATATAAGCCTGGTACTTCTAGCGTTATTACGGACGCATTGTCCAGAATAACCATAAACAAGTTAACTAATGTACCTTTGCTTTCCTCAGCCGACGAAAGTTCTTCTGACAGCGGTACTATTCATTCGGCTTCCAGTAGCTACGAGCCAATAATACCAGAAACTAGTAAACCACTAAATCAGTTCAAGCAGCAGCTGATTATTTAAAACAAGAAAGAAAGTCGGTCAAGCCCGACTATAACATACTCTGTACCAACGAAATTCTACGCTCAGCATAAATTTTGATGCTGCAGTAGTAGCTGAAAGCAGCTCTGCTTCTGCGCTGCTGCAGCGAACAGTCTTTTGATCATAACTCGAAAACCGTTCATCCAATCTTCACCATTTCTTTGGTTGATCGATAAGCTATCCTTATTACTAAATATATCTAGAAGGATCAACCCACCTATCTTTAAAACTGTAGGAGATATGAAGTTTTTTCTAAATTGCGGGGGCGGCAGGGGGCGTGGCCAAAATTGAAAATAAACTTGATCTGCCTGCAGACATAAGAAGCATATGTCCCATACATGTCAAGCCTCTATCTCTTACCATCTCTGAGATCTGTGCGTTCATACGGACAAACAGACGGACATGGCTATATCGACTCGGCTGTTGATGCTGATCAAGAATATATATACTTTATGGGGTCGGAGATGCTTCCTTCTGGATGTTACATACTTTTGCACAAACTTATAGTACTCTATGTACCTATGGTACAGAGTATAAAAATAGGTTCACTATTCATGAACATGTCCAATTGTTCAACAAAACCAGACATATTGTCGAATCCGACTCACCCCAGAATTTGGTCAATATTTTAAAAGAATTTCTTAATCCAAGATTAACTATAGCAATGCATTGCACTTCCGAAGATCTTTACGAAATACAAACTCTTCTAAAGGAAAGATTTTCTAATAAATTTCTTTATACAAAAAAATTTGTACTCGATATACCCAATATTGATAATCAAATAACAATTATTGAAGAGACTCACTTCCAAGCTCATAGAGGATTTCATGAAAATCTTAAACAAATAACTTCCTCTTATTATTGGCCTACTTTGCATAAAAAACTTAAGCAAATTGTAAAAAATTGCGACTTATGTTCGGAGGCACCTATTCCACAGAAAGAAGGAGAGCAACTTCTTATCAATATATTTTACGCCCAAAACCTTACTTTTCTAACTTGTATCGATTCTTACTCCAAATATGTTGTAATAAAAGATAAATCAAACATGGAATGAAAGTTTTGGAACTAATCCAAGCATTCCCTTTTGACAAATCAATTATGATGGATATCGAAGCAAGTTTTTCATCTTCTCATTTTAGATCGTCAATGTGCCGAGCAGGTCTGACGATTTACTACGCAGATCCCAGACATAGTCTTACAAACGGGCAGGTAGAAAGGGTACATTTTACCTTGATAGAAATAGCTCGTTGTATTCGAGAAGAATACAGTTTACTTCACTATTTAGAAATCCTCCTTAGAGCAGCTAAGGAATACAATAATTATTGTATTATAATACGATACAATCTGTACCAAATGAAAAACCTTAACCAAAAAGAGCACACCAATCACCCGCAAAAGGGTGAGAACGGCTCAGACAACAATTTTAGAGTTTCATAACAAAAAACACAGTGAAAATTTTTATTTTATGAATGCTGACCATATTTTCTGTACTTTGTCTGGTATCGTTTTGTCTATCCGATATTATTAACTATACCAATGAGGATTTCGTCCTTCTTGAAGACACCGAAAATCTAATTTTGTATAAAACACATGGAAAACTATTTCATATCACAAATAAAACGTATTATAAAGATATTTTCGAAAAACAACTAACCTACTTCATAAAAAAGAAAGACACCATTGATTGGGAAATTTCAATGGAGCTCAATCTAATAATAATTCTATTTAGTAGGATTAAACGAGGTATTAATGGGTTAGGAACTATTTTTAAGTGGATCACGGGTACACCTGACCATGACTACACGTTGACAGTTCACACTAAAATTAACGAACTTGTTCAAAACAATAATTATCAAAATCAAATCAACTCCGCGATTTTTAAAGAAATCTCCAAACCGACTAAATTTTTGGAAAATATAAAATTTTCTAACTAAAAACTATTAAAAAAAAATACCTTACAAAACCTTTTGTACACCATAACCTTTTCAAAGGCAAAAATATTAAATCCAAAAATTTTAAACAATCAAGAAATGAACGAAATATTCAGGCATGAAAAGCTGAATATAAGATTATCCGACTTATTGGACCTTTGAACTTTTTAAATTATTTCCTACAACGGATTAATCATTGTTTTTAGCAAATATCCTCAAATGACCACTAAATGCAAACTTTATCATTCTCAAAGTCATCAGCCAAAAAGACGGAAAATTACTAATAATTGAAAATATCACAGAATGTAATAATACCTATTTTTAAATTCATAATTTCAAAAGAGAAATTTACTATTTTATAAATCTGCTCATCCAAATAAGAACAAACTTGGCAGAATTGTGGAGAGCATAGAAGATACTGCATTAAAAACAAAAAAGTTTTTCTCACTAGAACTATTTTTTCGACCGATCGTTCCTATGGCAGCTATATGTTATAATCATCAGATCCGGCCGGCTCCGACAAATGTGCAGCGTATTTGGACCAAAAAACTTCGTGCAAAGTTTGGTGGCGATATCTTTAAAACTGACGGAGGAGACAGACGGGCACACGGACATGGCTATATCGTCTCAGCTCGTCATGCTGATCAAGAATATGTATACTTTATTTGGTCGGAAATGATTCCTTTTATGCGTTACAATCATCTGGAAAATTTCAAAATTCCCTTTGCAAGGGTATAAAAATAAACCAATAGAAATAACAGCAGATGGAGCCATTCTGGTTACAGGAACATACTGTGTCAATGACACTTGGCTTTAGGGCACTTACCTAATTACGTTTAAAAATACTGTTATAATTAACAATATAATAAACTGTGTAACTGAAAAACAAAAAATTTTAAACAACGTAAAAAATTCTAAATTTAAAATCGAACAATACTGAATTACAATTATTAAATACTGACATACTCAGCACCATAGCTATTAAGCTTGAAAATAATCATTTAAATATTACATTAATTTTATTCCTAATCATTCTTCTTTTTCAACCCATAAAAATAAACAATCACTAAAATCAACAAATTGGCCTACCACAATACACATTCTTATTTTCTTAATGTTCAAGTTTCTAACATTTTGTTTTTTGAAAAATATTACTATTTGTCCTAAGAAAACTTCCGAAGTTCAAACGGAATTGTTTAAAATTTTAAATGAAAAAATCGAAATGATTTCTTAAAGTTCCCAAGAATCGGGACGGTTCTTCTTAAGAAAGGGGGAGTTAACACCCTCTAGCCTCTTGCATTTTTCAGTCACATTGACTGAGCCGCTCCTGCCAGCTCACCTAAACAATCCATTCGCAGGCCTAGCCAGCCGATTAAAGTAAACATTCTTATGTGGCTAATTTCATTTTGCAAATTCTCGCTTATGCTGGTTCAGCTTATGCTGAGAAGCTTTAGCATTAATCTAGCTGCTGAGACAGCATAAGATCGTTTTGATTGTCAGTTCTATAAAGAATCGTTACGTAAGCACTACATAGCAACAAAGGCCGCCGAGCCACAAAAATAATTTTTTTATCTAATAGTTATTGTTTTTATTTAACTTGCACGCCTATATCTACATATGCGCATGCATTATTTTGAGGTTGGTCAGCTTGTGTAACACCTGTCGTATAATTGCGAACAATACCTTTAGTCATAGCCATTGAATCCCATAAATTTAAAAAAGGAATTACCGTGCTAGGTGTCAGAACCGTAATTAGAGACATTGGCCTTAAATAATCGAGGGGCACACATAAGTTAACTTTTTACTTGCCGACAACTCAGCGGCACGCCAATGGTTCAGCATGGAACATAATAAAAGGTGTTAGAAAAGGGCGATCAGAAGGTGTACAGAAACGCATACATCCATACACATTTTCGTGTGTGCATGTGCATCTTCGAATCGGGAACAGCACGTAAGAGCACACAAACACAAATTTGACCAGGCAACAGCGTATCAATGTACACACACAAATATACTTAAATATGTTTTTATATGCTCCTGACTCCTGACTACCTACATATTGTCTGTTCAAGGTGATAGGCCGCCGTCTCTAACTGGTGTCTATGGTACTAAGTAGATAACACCATGTTTTTCATCATTAACATCAGACAGCTGTTAAATGAGAGGCTCAATTAGTCTAAGCATCTTTAATTTTATGGTTTGGTTGTCAGGTGTTTTACACCTCATTAGTTTAGGTTAGTATTTAGAAATTTAATGAGTGATCCGAACTGGCTAAACACGTAACGGGAAAACTGGCCAAACACGTAACGGGAAAACTGGGTCTTTTTTGCCAAAGAATGGGAAATCATTGAGCTTGGAAATAAGATCAAGAAATAATATAAGAGTCTTGCTTTAATGTACGACAATTTATTAGATTTCGTGGGCTACGTAAAACCAAATGTTTTATTCTACTCTGTACCAGAGGTACCCAGAGTATATTTGTTTTGTGCAAAAGTATGTAACAGCCAGAAGTAAGCTTCTCTGACCCCATTAAGTACAGGGTTGTCCATATTCGACGGACCCATCTGGCAACGCCATAACTTTTGACAGAGATGTCAGCGCTCTGAAATAGTTGAAATTTACATTCAACAGAACAAGTCAATTGTGAAAACAAAATTATCATGTCCGATGAAGCCCATTTCACATTGAATGGGACCGTAAATAAGCAAAATTGCCGTATTTACGCCACTGAAAATCCTCAGGAGATTCAAGAAGTGCCTCTTCATGACGAAAAAGTCACAGTTTGGTGCGGCGTTAGTGCGAAAGTCGAGTCGAGTTATGATCAAAAGAATGTTTGCTGCTTTCAGTTGTTTCTGCAGCGTCAAAACTTATACTGAGCTTATAATTTCGTTGGTACAGAGTATGTTGTAGTCGGGATGGACCGACTTTCTTTCTTGTTTTTATATTTTGAATCAAAGATCCGAAGAGATATTAAGTTTTAGAAAATGGAGCTCAGAAACCTGGTTTTATTTAAAATATATTTTATCTATTAAATCAAACTTGCCAAGCCTGATGTCCAAAATTATCATAAAAGGATGTGATCATTTTAAATGTCGCATTTGAGTTAATGTGAATTTTGCATGAAGCCCCGTCGAATCGTTCATTCTCGTTGGCTAACCAAAGCCAGCAGGCTGTTGCGATTTTGCATAAGAACTAATTCGCCATCAACCAACTTACATATTCTAGCGAATTACATTATGAAATATTATAAACCTGAGTGTTTATATATATATATAATTAATTAATATTTTATTAATATTATTAATTTAATATTAATATTTAATTAATAAATATTAAATATAAATATTAATTATTAATAAATTAATATTTTCACCATTGATTTACTGTTAAATATGATATTCGTAAATCTACAGTGTGTACAGTTCCGTTTCTCCACTTTCATTTTTTTTTTAAAGTCTAATGCGGATTGTTCGTAATCTGTCCCTTTATAGAAAAGCAGCAGTTTTAGTTAATTACTTTTCCGTCAGGTGTCAACTCTTCGCCGCTGGGTAGTGTCATCAGAATAACCAAAATATAAGTGAATTAAGTTATTTATTTGTTTATAGATGAGCCCCGGAAAACCCAAAGAGCCTGGAAAAAGATCCACTAGACAGCGATGTTTTATAGGGAAGCATTCCACTCTCGTGAACGAGAGCATCAATCGAGCTGCCATCTAGGTCGCGCCCTTAACTTTCTAGCTTGGATGAGCGAGCAACTTTCGTTGTATGAGGAACCGACATCGTCTCAGCCATGATACAACAATAAAGGTAAGGCGGTGTCATTTGAGTTCTCTGCAGAGTACCTTCACTTTCAGTGCTGCGCGTACTCTTGATTGTTTGGTTTATTAGGTATTTATTTTAGCGCTACAAGTACAATATACCTTTATCACATTGAGTAGAGGTTTTTACATGGTGGGGTACCTACTTAAATGTTATTTTATATCTAAACACGAATTAAGGCAATTTTCAAAGTTTACAAATTTTGTTAAATATCTCAATTTTAGATTGGTTTTAAATGTTTTTAATTTATTGAAGCGTAAGCATTTGAAAAAAGTGCTCATCACACTGAAGGCGCCTTACCTTTATTGTTGTATCATGGTCTCAGAAAAGAAGTAAGCGCAGAAAAACTACCCAATAGCTTTCACCTTTCCTGGAAGCTGTAGTGGCAGCTTCAAAGAAGAGGACGGAATAGCTCAAGCGCATTGGTACCGAGCTGCTTGAAGTCTTGGAGAGCATGAAAGATTAATAAAAAACAAGTCAAAGAGACATACCTTAGATTTACGTTTATGTTATGCTGTATTTATAAACATATTTTAGCTTTATTTTAATTGTGTTGTTGAGTCTAAGGTACGATGTATGGGGCGCTTTATTTATTCTGGAGAGTTATCAAAATCATTGGCAACATTGGTGTCCTCGGGTTGTGGAACTTATTTTTCGGCTCCACGACTGTCCCATCCTTTCCTTATTCTGCGAAGGCGGGTCTTTATTTATCTAAAAGCATTTTCCACTACTCTTCTTGCCTTGGACATGGCGTGGTTAAATGTTTTAAAATCTTTATTGAGTTTAAATCTTGATTGAATTACTGGTGTGCCTACCTAGCTTGCTCATCCATCAGGCATTCCAAAGTATTATTTATTTTAGTATTATTTTAATAAAGGGTGATTTTTTAGGAGCCATCGGAAAGTTTTTCAAAGAAAAACACATAAAATTCAGAAAAATGCATGAAATCTTTATTTGAATCGATAGTACGGTCCATATAATTTAATGTTTGAAGATTATTTCAGGCAAATGTTGACCGTGACTACGCCTCAAATGGTCCATCCGCTTAGTCCAATTTTGGCATACTCTTACCAACATTACGGCCGGTATCTCACGAATAAATGCTTCAATGTTGTCTTCGAATGCGTCAATTGAAGCGGGCTTGTCTGTATAGACATGAGCCTTAACATAGCCCCACAAAAAATAGTCTAAAGGCGTTAAATCGCACGATCTAGGCGGCCAATTTACCGGTCCCGAACGTGAAATAAAATGTTCACCGAACTCGCCACTCAATAAGTCCATTGTTGCGCGTGCTGTGTGGCATGTGGCACCGTCTTGTTGAAACCACATGTCATGCAAGTCAAGCTCTTGCATTTTGGCCAAAAAAAAGTGGGATATCAACTCTCAGTAGCACTCACCATTCACAGTTACGTTACGATTCGCATCATTTTTGAAGAAGTACGGTTCAATGATGCCACCAGCCCATAAACCACACCAAATTGTGACTTTTTCTGAATGCATTGGTAGCTCTTGCAATGCTTCTGGCTGATATTCACTCTAAAATCGACAATTCTGCTTTTTTACGTACCCATTGAGCCGCTTCAGTGGGTCGATGAAACTGACCATAAAATGGAGGAAGCGCGCGATGAACTTTCTTAACAGGCACGCATTTTGATAATAAAATTCAGTAATTTATAAAAATAATTCAATAATTTGTAAGACGATTCATTGTTAAATTATAGACCAAACTGAAGATGTTTGACAGTGAAACAAAACACGAAACGTACTTGAGCTGTTTAAACCAGTGTTGCCAAAAAGATAATAGCTAAAAAATCGCACTTTATTATTTTATCGGCCAACCAAAGCTGTCTGAAGAGCAAATAAGCCATTAATCTGAGGGTCGTGCAGTACTGAGGCAGAGGCACTTGGTTGTTGATCTTTGTAAGGTGCCATTTCTAATTGGTTAAGTGAAAACTTCAGCAATGAAATGCACTCACTTTGATCATGACACAAATGTACGCACAATAAATACTCACCTTCTCACTCAAGTGTGATGGGGTTCCCAGTTGATTGCGCTCACTTCTCATTTGGAGCTGCCTTCCACTCAATAGGGCAATTGGGTTGATGTTTTCCCTGCGAAGACAATTTTCACTCAAAGCTGTTGTCCAAAGTGAAACAATGCCGTTGGTAAGTGTTTGCAGCTTCTTCTTTGATATCTTCTTTGTGTTGCTTGATGCTCCTATATAACGGGCCTTGCTGTTTGGTTGCTGGGCCACGTGCAGCGCGCGGCTGGTATGATTTGTATGAAAATTAAAATGTAGGATGTTTGTAATTTAAATTGTACTTGAAATGAATGTCTTGTAATTGTCTGTATTGACAGTTCCCCCCATGGATCACCAAAAATGTTGTGAAACTTTCCTCCTAGCAGTTTCGATGATGAGCCAAATTCTGCTCGGGGGACTTTTCCGTCAATTTGAATTACTAGCCAAAACGATGTGACTAATTACAACTTCATTCATTTTCACTTTATTTTGCATGTGCAAATTATATTAATTTTCCAATCAGAACAAATAGAACAAGTAAGGGCGCTGCAGTCGAGTTTCCCGACCACAAAATACCCTGTTCATTTGTTTTCACTTATTTGTTTTTGAATTTTTGAAGATGAATGTAACAAAACAGCCAGAAGGAAGCATCTCCGACTCCATAAAGTATATATATTCTTGATCAGCATCAACAGCCGAGTCGATATAGTCATGTCTGTCTGTCAGTCTCTCTGTCCGTATGAACGCACAGATCTCAGAGATGGTAAGAGATAGAGGTTTGACATGTATGGGCAGATCAAGTTTATTTTCAATTTTGTACACGCCCCCTCCCGCCACTGCAATTTAGAAAAAACGTCATATCTCCCACAGTTTTAAAGATAGATGGCTTGTTCCTTCTAAACATATTTAGTTATCATAGTTATAACTTATCGATCCGCCAAAGGAATAGAGAAGACCGGATGAATAGTTGTCGAGTTATGATCAAAAGACTGTTCGCTGCTGCAGCCCAGTAGCAGCGCTGCCTTCTGCTGCTACTGCAGCATCAAAATTTATGAAGAGCGTATAATTTCGTTAGTACAGAGTATGTTATAGTCGGACTTGACCGACTTTCTTTTTGTTTTTATCTTCTAAGCCAGTTGTGTAGAGTTTTTTCAAAATTTTGTTGCTACAATTCAATCCTAATGTTATTGTATAGTATTCTATTGTATTCTATTCTATTCTATATCTAATCTCCAAATAATAATAAAATATTTGTGAACGCTAGAGCCGTTTTAAAAGGCAGTGCGTTATAATTGTAAAGTTAATTATTATTACAGTTTGTTTATTTAATCTGTGTAGTCTATATATATTGTTTTTAAATAAACGTAAAAAATACCTAGATCTCAGAGACTAGAAAGGCTAGAGCCACCAACTTAAATTTAAATATAAACCACCCAATTTTGAATGTGTTGCCCGTGCAATAAAAACGAGAAAGCTAAGCTAACTTCGTTTTTGCCGAAGTTTTTATACCCTTGCAAGTGCTTGCTTAAATATAAAAAAATACTCTTTTCCGACCGATCGTTCGATTTAGTCATCCGCCAAAAAAAAAAATTTTAAAATGATGTAAAAGCACTTGAAACAAACAAATACAAAATTGCTGTTTTTTAGACCTATCTTTTGTATGGCAGCTATACCATATAGTTGTCCGATTTTGATAAAACTTAAAAGAATTATAAAAAAAAACATAGTAAGCCTACGATTACAAAGTTTGGAGACGTTTCCGTTGAAAAGAAAAAAGTTTTTCTCACTAAAACTAGTTTTCTGACCGATTATTCCTATGGGAGCTATGGGATATAGTCATCCGATCCGGTCGGCTCCGACATATTAGTAGTGTGCAGCAAAAAGTAGACTCTGAGCAATTTCAAGCTCGAAAGCTTCAAAACTGAGAGACTAGATCGCGTAGAAACAGACAGACGGACAGACGGACGGACGGACAGACGAACGGACAAAGCTCAATCGACTCAGCTCGTCACTCTGATCAAGAATATAAATAGTTTATGGGGTCGGAAATGAATATTTCTATGCATTGCAAACTTCTGGGCAAAATTATAATACCCTGTTCCCATTGAAAATGGGAAAAGGGGGATCATGAAGTTGTGCGAATGTATGTAACAGGGAGAAGGAAACATTTCCGACCCCATAAAGTATATATTATATATTCTTGATAAGCATGAACAGCCGAGTCGATATAGCCTTGTCCGTCTGTCCGTCTGTATGAACGCGTCTATCTCAGAGACTATAAGAGATAGAGCCACAAATTTTTGCATGAAGGTAGACATATGCTGTACGCAGATCAAGTTTGTTTCAGATTTGGAAAATTCCACCCCGTCCCCCTTTTATCACCAAAAAAAACCAAGACCTCCTCTAGCCATCATAGACCTAAAAACCAGTCAGATCCACAATTTTCAAGTTAGAGCCTCGTGGTTTAGTATACATCAAGCTAGGCCGAATATCTATCTATTCTGAAAAGTACAATCAAATCGGACAAAAAACACCGGAGTTATAAGGGAAACAGTTGAGCTGATAAGAGCACCCCCCCAGTTGTTGGTCAGGACAAGTAAAAAGTGTTGCCTACATTTGCGATATTAATTTTGTTACATTCATCTTCAAAAATTCAAAAACAAATAAATGAAAACAAATGAACAGGGTATTTTGTGGTCGGATAACTCGACTGCAGCGCCCTTACTTGTTTACAGTGCGTTTTATTGTAAAACAAATTTCCTTTGGAATCCGTCTTCAGGGCTATACAAAATCAATAATACGAAAAGAATACAAATTTTAACAAACTGAACAATTTTCCTACACATGAACTTTTTATACATACAAAAATACAGCAGATGAACTGCTGTGGAGTTTAAAACTGATTTTTTGTTTTGTTTGTCTCCAACAGATGACGATACAAATGAGCACAGTTGTCTGTGTCTGTCTTAAAATTTAGTCTAACATGTGTGGGTGTTTTGATAATGTGGAGCATTTCTAAAGTAAACCGTTTATTGTAATGCTGCTCTCTTTCCAATATGCTCACTGCTGCGATTTCTGGAGAATGTTCGCTCTCCGCACAGTAGGCCGCGAGCGCTGTTTTTTGTATTGTGCTTTCATTTCGTCTCTTTATGTCAGATTTGTGTCTTAAGTTTACATTTTGTAGTGCCAACATATACTTTGTCGCATACATTGGTCCCGTCTCCAGCACATGTGTATAAATAAAAGTATACAAGGTCCGTAGAGAGGAATTCGCGGGCCAACTTAACATCGCCAGACCAATTAGACGCTTTTGTTTAGAACAAGATCTGTGGAATTTTTTGACTCGCGATAAAACACTGAAAGAGCGTTCTCCACCAGCAACACTGACAGGGAGAGTACAAAAAAATTCTTCAAGAAACGCAGACATTTGGAAAAAGATTCTGAAGGTTTCTTGAGTACAGTGCGTTGAGCAATCCAAATGGAGAAGGTTCTTTTCAAAATTATCTACATATATATGTTTGAGGAGGACGATTTCATCTTTCAATTCTTCGGAAACATCAGCTTCGTACTTCTTCGTAAATTCTCCCGCAGACGTCTGGAGAGTATCTTCATCCAAGGTAGTGAATTTCCATAAAAAAGAAAACACTTGATTCAAATATTTTACTGCTTTGAATCTTTTCGTCATTCCTGCAATTACCGAATCGATGATGCAGAGGAAAGTACTGGTCTTAAATTTTTCTTCTTCAGAAATGATGTCGATTTCTGGACTTGCGTCTTCATCATCCAAAAATACTTTTGCACGTTTTCTGTTGCGAATGGTTGGCAAAGTTTTAGGAATGTTGCATCCTCTTGCGACAAGTATACATTCACTCAGAATGAGACCTCATTGATTTCGTATAAACTGCAAATCTGAAAGGAGAGCATTCAGATTGTCAATTTCAACGTCTATTGTAGTTTCTCTTGCTTGAAGGACGACGTTTCTCTCATTGATAGCACTTAAAATTTTGCACCAAATCGACGACATCAAGATACATTCGAACGAATTCATGTATTTTTGAATATCATTGATGTCCCGGAGAGTCTCCGCTGTCAAATTGAGTTCCTTCAGTTCGTCAAGTGCATCTTGTATTCCAGAAAGATGTTTCGCGAATGGTTTAACGGCGTCAACTCTTGCAGACCATCGCGTACCGGACAAATTGTGAAGGGAAGAGGGAATTTTCTTTTGAAGGAGTTCCCATCGTTGAGGGCTTCCACTGAATATGTTATAGCATTTCTGAATGACTCCGAAAAATGTTATAGCTTTTGGACAACATTCAGCGGAATCGACACCACAAAGGTTCAGGCTGTGAGCTCCGCACGGTGAATAGACAGCGTATGGATTTTCCTCACAAATGATGCTTTGAGCCCCTGAGTGTCAAATGTTTGTACCAACGCACTGAAGCGCCTCGATTTCGCCATCAAGACTTGCGATCATTGGATTGTGTATCACCTTCTTACAAAACTTCCAACCACTTCACTTCAAGCATGGGAGAATTGTCTTGGCAGCTCTGTCTGAATTCCTGCCTTTGCTCAATTGAAATCCTTCCTCAACAACAGTCTCATAAGCATTACGTGATCGAAAATAGATGTTTACCTATACAAACGCGGTCATATATGCCGCAACTTGACGCTCAACGGCATAACCACAAGTCTTCAGGCAACACACCTTACAAGGAACACAGTTTTCACACCACGACTGGAACTGCTGACCCCATTCGCTGCACACTCTGTGCCAAGGATTGCTTTGCAAGGAAAGCTGTCGCCGATCATGCTAGGGCATGCCTCGATTGTCTTGGCATTTCGCACAGCCTTGCGCAATGCTCAAGCAGCAGAAATTGTTTGCAATGCGGTCAAAGTCATCATTCGCTTTTACACTTTCCAAACAATACAGCCTCTGCCACTGCTACTGCTGCTTGGGAGCATTCACACCAAACTCTCAGCACGAACCATAGCTCACGTTCCAGTAGTTCTCTACCAATATTGACTCCCGCCTCGGTTGTAAATATACACAGAGCGCCACTCCATAGCTATCTTTTGAGAGATCTCGCACTGTCTGCAGATACCGACTCGTCTGTGGGAAGACACATTGCTCAACTCACTTCAGCAGTTGCAACAAATCACATGCCTCGTTCTATGCTTCTGGCCCCAGGTCTTGTCAGATTTCACAACTATGAAACTGCCCAATCCGCAGTGGTCCGTGCTCTTGTGGACTCTGCCTCCGAAGGCAATCTAATCACGGAACGCACCGTACAAGCGCTTGGTCTTAAGCCACCCTATCTCGGCAGAAATAGCTGGAGTTGGTGAAACTTCAACCAGTAGATGCAAGTATACGACGGAACTCACACTAAGTTCATGTACCAATTCACATATTTGCATAGGTGCTGCGTTTGTACTTAATACCCTTACATCCCATCTACCTAAGTAATCAATTGATTTACATAATTGTCATCATCTACAAGGATTAGAACTAGCCGATCCCAAGTTCTTTAAGTAAAACAGAATTGAGCTTCTTCTCGGAGTGGACATACTACCACTACTCGTGCTTCCGGAACTTTTTCGAGGAAGAAAAGATCAACCAATTGCACAGCGAACGCAGCTCGGTTGGATCGTCTTTGGTCAAGTCCTGGTCACACCCTCGCATACTGTGACCATTCGCAGTCATCACACCCACCTCGAGAACTTGGTTAAAAAACAACAAGGCAGCTTACACCAGAAGAACAATGGTGTGAGGAACACTTTCAAGATACTCATACACGCCACCCAAAAGGAAAGTATTTGGTTCGCCTAGCGTTTAAAGGTTTATTTGACCCCAAACAGGTACTAGGCAGATCACGCCAAATTGCACTAAACCGCTTCACAATGCTTGAGCGAAAGTTCCAAAGGCAGCCAAAGCTACACAAGCAATATACCGAGGTTAAGTTACCAAAGTAACAACTTCTGAAGCGCAACATTGTTTTACACAGTAATTAAGGAGGAAAGTCTATCCTCGAAAGTGAGAGTTGCGTATGATGCATCCTGTAAGACATGAAATGGGAAATCACTAAACGATATACTGTGCACAGGTCCAGCTCTACAAAATGATCTGGCAGACGTTGTTCTAAAATGGCGTTTCCACTGATTTGTATTTGCAGCAGATATTCAAACGATGTACAAGTGCATTGAAATGCACCCAGAAGTCGCTCAATACCAAAGAATACTATGGCGTGATGAACAAAACCAGCTAGCTGAGTACTGTTTGAATACTGTCACGTTCGGAACAGCATCAGCCCCATAAACAGCCTTCCGCATCATGCTCCAATTAGCAGAAGATGAACGGGATAGATATCCACTCGCCGAAACAGTACTTAAAAACGAGATGTATGTTGACGTACAAAGCGGTCATTCGACCATATCTGGAGCCACACAAATCCGAGATCAATTGGTTGCAGCTCTGCGATCAGCTGGTATGGAACTCAGGAAATGGTTCGCAAACAACGCATCACTGTTAAACAACATACCTAAAGAATATCTCTCCAGCAAAACCAAATTAGAATTTGACAATCAAGATTCTATTAAAACCCTGTCTCTATTGGTATCCTATAAGAGATTATTACGGTTTCAAAATCAAATTCACAATAAACCCAGTATATACTTCACGTTCTCTACTTTCCACAGTCGCTCGCTTATACGATCCCTTGGGCTTCCTAACTCCTAGCATCACTTTAGCCAAGGCGATCCTCAAGGACGTGTGGAGAACACATAGTCAACGCGATGATGGCACCTTCTCCCCGCTGGAATGGGTCGAACTGCTGCCATCTCCTTTAAGCGAACGGTGGCATGATTTTGTGAATAATATGTCACACATCGATCATATTCAAATACCCATATGGCTGGGTTTCGACATTCAGGATCTTTCATCACTGCAGCTACATGTATTCTGTGATGGGTCATCCATGGCATATGCAACATGTGCATACATTCGAGCAGAACAATCTGATGGGATCATGCACACACACCTACTTGCTGCACGCAGCCAACACAACCAATCACCATTCCACCGGATGCGACAATTGTGCTCTTTTGGATAAATGGGGATCCATCACACTGGCAAACCTTTGTCTCCAATATCTTAAACTCTTTAATCTATCTCTTGACTCTTCAGTCTTCCCAACTCTTTGGAAAGAATCTTATATTATTCCTCTCCATAAAAAGAGTGGAAAATCCGAGATATCCAATTACAGAGGCATTGCTAAGCTATCCGCTATTCCTAAATTATTTGAAGATATTGTAACCGCAACATTGCAGCATTGTTGTAAGTCGATTTTATCACCTTTCCAGCATGGTTTTATAAAGCGTCGGTCAACTACGACCAATTTGCTTGAATTTAGCTCTTTGGTTAATGATGGATTCCTTATGAAAAAGCAAACTGATGTCTTCTATGCTGACTTCAGTAAAGCCTTTGACTTTGTCAGTCATGATCTCCTCCTCTTAAAGGCCCTATTCTCTTTCAGCAAACAATTTTTTTCGACTTTTTTTTTTGCATTTTTGTATAGCTTGGACATTTAAGAATATAACCCTAAAAGGGTTTTTTGAAATTCGAAATACTTTAGAAGATATGGCCATTTTTGTGGGGTCATGTCTTCGCTAAAATGAGTAGTTTTTATGTTGCTTAGTTTTTGAACGCAACGGCATCAATTAACCACCGAATTCCGTTGAATAGTTAATGGACAGGCAAAAACAGGTTTGAATACACATTTGCAGAAACATATGAATACACATTTTTGCTAATTTTAGGGGTTGAAGCATTTTTCAACGCAGATGTTCGAATCAAAGCCGCATTTAGTTTAGTTTCGATTGAGTTGAAAAGCGGACGCACGCTTGCGCTTACGGTTTGCGGAAAAGTTCAGTTTTGAAAAAAAATTATTTTTGTGCGGTAAAATGGAAAAAAAAATTAATAAAACACGTCAAAAACCCGTAAACAAAGTGAACTATGTTCGCGCCGGTCGAATTAAAAAACGCAAATTTCGTGGAAATAAATTTGATAGAGTAGAGGACACTGAGTTTGCGAGTACTTCAGCCAAAAAATTCAAAAATAATCCCACGGAGGATATTGTCATCGAAAACAATTTGGAGAATTGCATCTTGGACTTCTATTCAGTAT
Source organism: Lordiphosa andalusiaca (assembly GCA_035044965.1). NCBI lineage: Eukaryota > Metazoa > Arthropoda > Insecta > Diptera > Drosophilidae > Lordiphosa > Lordiphosa andalusiaca. The sequence goes on along the minus strand of JAWNNM010001918.1, from coordinate 15,155 downwards.
TCACAACACTTGCTACTTTCGTCATTTGTGCCACATGCAACGAAAAAGTCGAATTCAAAAAAGCATCGCCGAATGGAGTTGCATTCAAAATCGCTGTGAACTGCGCTTGCCCAACCAGACTTATTCCTTCATCACGTTTCGCCGGCAAATCGTATGAAATAAATCGCCGCTTGGTTGTTGCCAAGTAAGTATTCCAAAAACAGTTTTTTTCTTTCATAAAAGAGTGAGTTTTGTTTTGTCCAAATCGCACAATTGATGCCTCTTTAAAACTGCATTCCAACATTTTTGCTTTTTTTTTTTTTTTCGAAAAAAAAAATTTCAAACTTTGAACGCGTTTATCTCGAAACCACGTTTTTCGAGCTGGCGGCCACGATTCCGCCAGTTCTACTGAACCGATTTGGATGAAACAAAGTTTAATCGACGTAGAATTGTCACCATTCTGGCCCGTAGTAAAATTTTTGCGATTTTTTTTACTATTTTTTTTTTACACTAAACTACGAAAAAATGGGTCCAAATTCGATTTGTCAATTTCAAGTGGCCGCCATTTTGTCAAAAAAAATCGCAAAATTTTTATTTTACTACGGGCCAGAATTACATCTATGCTGATCATAACCCTATATTTTTTCAGACGCTCCTGAGGGCCGGAATCGTGGCCGCCAGCACCATGCCTTTTTTTTGAGGGCCAACTTTGACGGTGCCATCATCTATGGACAGCCCCTATATCGCGGCGAAAAAAAATTTTTTATTTTCTTTCATTCATTACTAATTCAATAAAAAAAACAAAATTCAAATATCTTTTTGCGTTTTCAAATGAGAATTTTTTCAAAAAAGGTCCAAAAACAGCAAGCTGAAGGAGAATAGGGCCTTAAGCTCCATCGACTATTATTTCCCTCCCCTTTTCTGCTGTGGGTCTCGTCATATCTAAAAGATAGAACTCAAAAAATTCTGTTACGTTCCAATATTTCAAAACCTGTTTCTGTTACTTCTGGTGTACCTCAAGATAGCCACCTAGGTCCTTTGTTTTTTACTCTCTTCATAATTGACTCTCTTCATAAATGATCTCCCCACAATATTATCCTCTTCTCGGATACTTATGTATGCCGATGACGTAAAACTTATTTAATCTTGTAACGACCCGATGCATTATACCAGATTGCAAGATGATCTTAACTCCTTGCGGTCTTGGTGCTTGGTGCATTTACACCTTAATTGCTCCAAGTGTAAGCTTATGACTTTCCACCGTTGCAAACCTTTGCTGGTTTCCTATATGATTGGAAATGAACTGTTGCAACGTATATCGTCTGTCGTTGATCTTGGAATTCTTTTTGACCACAAATTGACTTTCAATCCGCATATCACTTCTATAGTTATAAAGGCGAATGGTGTACTTGGATTCATTAAACGTTAGTCGAAGGAATTTAATAATCCCTAAACCACAAAACTACTTTACTCTGCTCTAGTCCGTCCCACTCTTGAATACTGTTCGTCCGTATGGTATCCGCAGTCTAAAAAGCACATTGATCGTATTGAGTCAGTCCAGAAGCAATTCTTGCCTTTTGCCCTTCGAGGCTTAAATTGGGACCCCAATCTTCGTTTACCATCGTATTTCAGCAGACTCTTGCTTATTGACCTACCATCGCTAGCTAAGGTGTTTGTTTTCTGCATAAGCTAATTATCGGTGATGTAGATTCTTCTGAACTCTTATGTCGCCTTTACTTCTCTGTTCCTTCTAGACCGACTAGAAACTATTTACCTTTAATCTTGTCTAGATGCACAACTGATTATGCCCAACACAATCGTTTTCGGGTCTTATGTCAAAACTATAATGATCTTTATCACTTGCTTTCAACAGATCTCTCTCTCTCTCTTCTCACTAAAAACGTCCCTTTACACCTATCTCCGGGAATGTCTCTGACCGCACCCAGCTGTGAATAGGGACATAGCTTGCCGGACTGGCTAATAAATCATCCCCCACCGGGTCAGAGACTTTTCGGTTATTTATTATTTTTTATTATTACTTTTTTTAATTGTTATTGCTTGTTTTATTTTTCTTGTTTGTTTCTTGTTCATACATAAGTAGAGGTTGAGTTTTTTATTTTTCTTTTCTTCTTATTTTTACTTTTTAATTCTTTTTCTATTTAATTTTTTTTTACTCTTCACGCTTTATTTTTATATGTTTTTGTTAGCTCTAATAGCGTCTCTGACTACAACAGGCTGTGAATCGGGGCATAGCTGGCCGGACAGGCAAATAAAATTCCCCCACCGAGTCGGAGTTGCTATTAGTTTATTTTGTAATTTTGTTAGGCTATCTTTGTTAGGCATCCTAGTTGATAAGCCTTTTTATAACGTGATATTAAATTTGTTGACAGCTTTTTTGTCGACGATTAATAAATAAGTAAATAAATAAATAAATCGCGTCGGGCAGATCCTCGAATGCAGTACACCCACTCAGTGGAGACATGTACCTACCGCTGTCAACCCAGCTGACTGTGCAAAGCGCAGTCTCACCCCACAGGAGTTGGATATTCATCCTCTATGGTGGTCAGGTCCCCAATGGCTGCACGATCAGGAAGAACATAGGCCTGCTACCAATTGTTCCATCCAGAATACATGGTCAGTGTCAAAGAAAAAGCGTCCAAGTTGTTGCTGCATAATACCGAAATTTCAGAAGTCCAGGAGTCCATCAAAAATTACTCTTCATACAACAAGCTAATAACAGTTATGGCTTACTGCATTGAGTTGTTAACAAACTCATACAATAAGGCCTTGTCATCTTGTAGCATCCCCAGCTGTTTTAAGGAAAGCATAATTTTTCCAATCCCCAAAAAAGGAGATCTAGGATTAGCTGAGAACTATAGAGGAATATCGTGCCTAAATGCATCTATGAAGCTGTTCACCTCTATCTTGCTAAGACGTTTAACAAATTGGGTAATTGAAAATAGTGCCCTCAGCGAATTCCAATTTAGTTTCCGCCGTGGATACGTGTTCGTGCTCTCAGGAATTGCCCAATCCTACCTGCACAAGAAAAGAAAGCTCTATGCTTTACAGGACTGCAAACCGGTTTTGAACCGAACCGGTTCGAACACGGAATTCCGAATTTTATTTTACTGTGAACCGAACCTCTTTAGAATTAAAAGCTGAACCCGAACCTGTTCCGAACCTAAAATATCGGTTCGGTTCAACAAAAATAGTGGACATCAGAAAAATTGGCATTCAGTTTAGAGATTCCATCAGTTAACTGTTTTGTTTTGAGCAACTGAGTCTTACAATGGGCTTCAAAGTGAATTAAAAAACATAGAATAGCATTGAGAGCTACGTACAATATTCCCATCTATAGTAGCCTGTATTTTTAAAGACTTCAAAGCATTTTCAATGATTCACATGGGAAATATTTTTCTTAATTTATGCCCAATCCCAGAATACATTCATTATGTTTCGTTGTTGACAAACCCTTTGTCAAAACATCTGCTCTCATCTTCTCGGTTGGGATGTACTTGATGACGATCTCACTTATGAAGTGATGACGAATGTCCACATGCTTTGTTCGGCTATGGAACACTGGATTTCTGGTTAATTCGCCAGCGCCTTGGTTGTCGTTAATGATTACAACAACATCCTGTGTACCTAAGTCTTCCTTCAGGAACAATTTTAGGTGGACTACTTCCTTTGAAGCATCTGATATGGCTATATACTCGGCCTCGGTTGTTGAGAGTGCCACAGTACGCTGCTTTCGGGACTCCCAACTGACTGCTGCGTTGGCAAACATAAATGTGTAACCTGTGAACGATCGCCTATCATCGATATTGGAACCCCAGTCGGCGTCAGTGTAGCCGAAAAGGTTCTTGCCAGTTTTCTTGAATGTCAGTCCTCTGTTGGCGCTTGCCTTTAGATATCTTAGGACCCTCTTTGCTGCCGTCCAATGCTGCTGACCAAATAAGAGTTAAATTGACTTAACAAACTTACTGTATGGGACAGATCTGGTCTGGTGCATGCTGCCAGATACATTAGAGAACCTATGAGACTCTGATATGGAATTTGTACGTTTCTTTTGGACTGGTTGGTGCATCCTTCTTGGTTAATTTTTCGTTTGATGCCAATGGGGTTGAGACTTTGTTTGCATTTTCCATGTTGAACCTTTTGATAACGTCCTTTGCATACTTGCTTTGATGAATCTTGGTTTCCTTCTTTTCAATATCTTGTTCAAATTCAATGCCAAGACAATCTTCAGAGGACCCATGTACTTCAAGTCAAAAATGCTTGCTAACTCGTTTTTGAGTGCGGTGAGTGCCCTTGGGTCATTAGAAGCAACCATTAAGTTGTCTACATATATCAATACTACTACAAGTATATCATATTCATTGATTGTGTACACACAAGGATCCGCACTGAGTGGCTGCAATCCTAGTTCCTGGAGTTTTTCATCCAATTTCCGGATCCACTGTCTGCCAGATTGTTTTAGACCGTACAACGCCTTCTGTATTTTGCATACTTTGTTCGGTTCGTATTTTCTGCGTTCATCCTTACTTAGTATCATGACGAATTCGTTTGGAATTTCAATAAAAATATCCACCGATATTTCCCCGTTAAGATATGCACTGTTGAAATCCAATTGCTGTATCTGCATTCCGAGTTCGACAGATAGGGCCGTGAGCATGCGGATGGAACTCATGCGCGCTACGGGTGCAAATGTTTCTGAGTAGCTCATACCTTGGGTCTGCGCAAAACCTTTTGCCACAAGCCTTGCCTTTCGCCTTTCAATTGATCCATCAGCTTTTCGCTTTGTGCGGAGAATCAACTTTGTTTTGATGATCTCAGCATTCTCTGGTCGATCAACTAATGACCAGGTATTATTCTTTTCTGGAGCCTGGTATTCCTGGAGCATTGCAGCTTTCTACTCCTCACCCTCTGGGCAATTAAGAGCCTCTTCTGCATCCATTAGATCACACTTGCTCCTGTGCTTCCACCTCTGCCATCAGTCTACGCGTTGCGGGGCGCCTACGTCTTTTTGGTGTTGACGTTTCCTTACGATTTTTCTTATTGGGCTTGGAGGTCACTGGAGTCTCAGCTTCTGCTTCTGGCGTGTCTTTTTCCACCTTCAGGTTAGTATCGGGATGGATTACTGGCACATCTTGAAAAAGATTTATCATGATTTCATGATCAGACCGTTTTGGAGTATTTTCATCGAGAAAATTTTCGTACTGGTTCTCTTTATCTAATGTAAAGGTCGTCCGATCCTCCAACGGACAAGCAAGTAATTTTGTTGGAGAAACGGCTAACAGGTTGCAGGTTCATTCATTCCGCCCAGTAAGTTGGTAAAAATGGTTTGGTTTTTGTATTTCAGTTTTAATTATAAAAATCACTTTAAAATATTGCCATTTATATGTGTGGCTACTTGGTCTCTTCTTTTGGAACTGATCTGTATTCTAAATGCCGCGCAGCTACGCTTTCGGAAACGCCGGCAGCGGAGCGGCTATGTTATGTTTATATAAAATGAACAATGTTGATAACAGCTCTGTGCTGGAGAGAAATGACATGCGCACATAGAATGATATCACTAAGCACTTATATATAGAGCCTTCAAACTGGGTTTTTTTTGGTTTCACTTCTCACGTTGACATTGCGACCCCAGCGCCCGATCGTAGACACCCGAACGCAACCCCGAGTGAGCGGCAGCTAGCAGAGAGCACCAGAGAGCAGAGGCCATTTAGTGCCCGTTCAACCCCAGAACGAGACGCACGACGTGCGTCGATCGCTGTCATTTCGCTTCTGTGTGTATCTCACGCCAATGCACACATTGTTGTCGTAAAAATGGGCAGTGTTGCCAAACTTCACTCCTATTCCTTAGCAAAAGACGCAAACTCAAATGGCAATACACCAGCAGACTGGCAGGCAGAATGGCATGCACCTGCTACCGAGATTGCTTCCATTGATTTTTAGTAAAGCAAAATATTTTTTATTTATGATTTCTTGTTATATTTATTTTGTTAATTGTTGTTCTGTTAATTATATACGTAAGTAAAAAATTGTGGGCTTATAACATTTTTTTTATTTTTTTAATTTATTTATTTATATTTATTTTTTTTATTTTTTTAATTTATTTAAAAAAAAACCAACAAGATTACAAATAATGCATTAAATAATGCACTGTTTAAACCAATACAATAATACAATTTATATTTTTGTGCTTTTGGCATTCAAATAATTTGGCCAATTTTGACCTAAATCAAGGAACTATATCGGAAAGCCCCTTTTATGTGTTTGTAAGAAGAAAAAGAATTGTAAAATAACTGGCAATTTGCAAAAGTGTATGAGTAAGAGAGGTTTTAGAACGTGAGCCCTAAAAAAGGGCTCAACTAGAACAGCCAGTGCGAGCACAGGTGCACAAAAATGCTATTTTCATTCGTGAAACTGGACTAATGTGCACTTTTATTTTATTTATTTTTTAACATTTTTATGATTAGACCCTTTTTAGAAAAAACGCATAAATAGTCAGACGGCGTTTGCATACAATCTAGTTAATATCGATTCTCCGAACGATAAAGTGTACGTATTTTTGCTGTGCTTTTGTGTGATTTGTGTTTTAAGTATATTTCTATAACTAATTTAATTTATTGCGAACGCGAGTGTTGTGAACTAGACATTTCTAAAATCGCAAGTCATAGTTAAATATTTTAATCCTTTTCCTTTTTTTGACATATTTTTAATCATTTTTTTTTGAAACGTACATAAAATAGTCTTTTTTAAGACTCTTGTGTTGGTTTTATTTTAACGTTTTCAGGTTTCTTAATATTTTTGTACAGTATATAAAGCTTTGATTAATTTGATTGATCATTGAATAACTAAAATTAAATATCAAAATGAATAACGTGACAAGTGGAATACGTTCGGACAAGAGAAAAAGTGGGTTAACGTGTGCGGTTAAGACATGTTTGAGAAGCTACAGGGACGGCTCAGAGCATTTCCCAGTAAGACTCTTTAGTTTCCCTAAAAATGAGGAAGTCCGTCGCCAATGGCTTTCAAAGTGCAACTTGCACCATGTTGATAATATTGACAATGCAAACTTGCTAATTTGTAATTTGCATTTTAAAAAAAAATTTTTGGGAAAAAAGAAATTAAAGGAAGGTGCGATGCCGACTCTGCGCTTGTTTTATGAACCCAATTTAAAATTAAATATGGGCAGTCCATATGATCCATATGGGCGAACCAAAAGATATTAGCATGGAATGCGTATATATTGCAGAGAGCCCGATGAATAATATTACTTTTATTAGAAAAGATTATAATGACTATGAAGCAAATAAAGCTGATGGAGATAAACCAACTGATGAAGTCGAATTTTGCACAAATTGCATAAAAAAAGAGCAGAATGAACAGTTTTATAACAGTTTTAGATACACGCACATTTGTAAAGACTTGTCAGGTAAATTTACAAGCAAATGAAACTTTAAATGAAAACAATACAAGTGCACATTAGTCCAGTTTCACGAATGAAAATAGCATTTTTGTGCACCTGTGCTCTCAATGGCTGTTCTAGTTGAGCCCTTTTTTACATATTAAGTAGGTAGATTCGACACAGCAGTTCACGCCTGCAATGCTTACGGAATTTCCCAGTACGCTTCGATATCTTTTGTCGCGGCAGTTTCCGCAAAACCCCGAACAGGTAACCCGTTGTACCTGTTACATTGTGACTGCCTTTCTCCAGTTTTGGGTTTTTTTAGAGTTAATTTCTTAGTCATAATGAAGCAAAATGGGCAAATATCGATCTGTGAATGAATTTGGTGTCTTGTGAACTCAAGAGGATATTGCCATTCACATCCCTATCCATTTCTATGTTCAAGTGCCCTCCATTTATGCCCCACGTTCTAAAACCTTTCTTACTTACACACATTTGCAAATTGCCAGTTATCTTACAATTCTTTTTCTTCTTACAAACACATAAAAGGGGCTTTCCGATATAGTTCCTTGATTTAGGTCAAAATTGGCCAAATTATTTGAATGCCAAAAGCACAAAAATCTAAATTGTATTATTGTATTGGTTTAAACAGTGCATTATTTAATGCATTATTTGTAATCTTGTTGGTTTTTTTTTTAAATAAATTAAAAAAATAAAAAAAATGTTATAAGCCCACAATTATTTACTTACTTATATAATTAACAGAACAACAATTAACAAAATAAATATAATAAGAAATCATAAATAAAAAATATTTTGCTTTACTAAAAATCAATGGAAGCAATCTCGGTAGCAGGTGCATGCCATTCTGCCTGCCAGTCTGCTGGTGTATTGCCATTTGAGTTTGCGTCTTTTGCTAAGGAATAGGAGTGAAGTTTGGCAACACTGCCCATTTTTACGACAACAATGTGTGCATTGGCGTGAGATACACACAGAAGCGAAATGACAGCGATCGACGCACGTCGTGCGTCTCGTTCTGGGGTTGAACGGGCACTAAATGGCCTCTGCTCTCTGGTGCTCTCTGCTAGCTGCCGCTCACTCGGGGTTGCGTTCGGGTGTCTACGATCGGGCGCTGGGGTCGCAATGTCAACGTGAGAAGTGAAACCAAAAAAAACCCAGTTTGAAGGCTCTATATATAAGTGCTTAGTGATGATATATAATGGCTGCGCCGCTGGCTATGCTCAAATATGCTGACGCTGCGTTTCTGCATGGAATGCCCAACATCTACTCGTGTTACTTTTGCACTTGAAATGTGCTTGGGTCTTTGAACATTGCAACTAAGTGTTACAGTGTGTATTTGTTGAAATATACTGAGTACAGTGAGTACTCTATATGTGTGCATATCACACAAATTTATCAAGAAATTTTACGTCTCGACTTTTGTATGTTTTTCTTTCTTCTTGGCACCAAAGTCTATAACCTTTCGATTGTGGCTCATATCCGATGAATATACATTTCTTGCTTTTTGGTTAAAATTTATCTTTTCCTGGTATCTTGTCCAATATGTATGCCACCGTGCCAAAACCTTTCAAATATTTCAGTGTTGGTTTCTTTTTGGTCCACAGATAATACGGGATTTCGCCGTCCAGACTTCTTGATGGGACTCTGTTCCTCACGTGATTTGCTGTCAAGATTGTTTCAGCCCAAAAACTTGGTGGTAACCCACTATGAAGCATCATGAATGCAGACTTCGCACTTTTCTAGGTTTTGGCTTACGACTGCTTTTACGCCTAGCACCTTTTCTTTACGAATCATATTTTTCAAGTCTGTTTTATTTAGGTGGACTAATATTTCATGCCACTTCTGCAGATCACTGTCACTTTGTGCCGCTTTTTCTGCAATCTTACATTGTTCTTTCCCTTGATTTATAAAATACAGATTTGACTTTCGGAATACTTTTTACCAGTGTTTGGATCTACTATTACTGCTCCGTTACGGCGGAAAGTAACTTCAAAACCGTGGTCTGTGATTTTTGACACTGACATCAAATTGGACCGAAGCTCGGGGACGAAGAGAGTTTCGCCTAAGCTTGCCGTCACGACTGTGGTTTCCAAAAGAACTTTACCACTGCCAATTATTGGTGCAGAATTGTCATTGGCCAATTTCAAACTTTGCGATTCACTTTTCAAATTTTAGAATTTTTCTTTTTGAGAGCACATATGCGATGTAGCTCCTGAATCGAGACACCACTGTCCTTTTTCAATGAATGCTTGCATGGCAACCGCAGTGTTGCTTTTCTGTTTGTCTTTTTCTTCTCTTTTGTACTCGAAGCGCTTTTCTTTATTTTCGTTTGATCTACACTCTCTGGCCTTATGGCCAATTTTCCCACAATTGTAGCACTTAAGCTTTTCATTTTGATTTCTGTTTCGATTTTTCTGGAAGTTCTTTCGCGTATACATTGCGTCTTGTACTGTTTCAACGTCGTTTCTTTTACGTTTCTTTTGCGTGCTTCGTATTCTTCAATCATTTTTGTTTTTAACGATTCTGGGTCAGGTAACTTATCCTGAGTTTCAATCGCGACTCTAAATGGTTCGTACTCTTCGGGTACACTGTACAACAACAAAATTGTTACAAGGTCGTCCATTACTTGCATGTCCATTTCATGAATTTTGTCTAAAAGGTCAAAAAACTTTTGTAAATGACTATGCATGTCTTCTCCGCTTTGCATTCTCAGCAATAATTCTTTTGATGTTGCGCAATTTTTAACTTGTCTTAATTCTGTCGTTGCGAAATACAAAATAAAATCTGATTTGGCTTTAGAGTCATTTAGCTCCCATTCGTCCGCTTTTTCACGTGAATCTCCCGGTTTGACATACTGGCCGCTTACATATTTCCACACGTCATTCTTGATTTAAAGAGCTTTCACTTGTATTTTCCAGGTGTCATAATTATCCCTTCCGAGGGGATCAATTTTTATATTCGCATAACTCAGTGTTGTTTCACAATTTTTCTTTACTTTATTGTGTTTTTTTTTGTCTTCTTTGTCTGTTCGGCTCTTCGAGTTGTCCACTACTACACACAAAACTTTTTTGATCTGTCTTTCATTTACACATACACATGTGTTCTTTCGGCCTGCCGCTGCACTTACGCACACGCATTTAAGCTGACGCCGGCAATTCTGATGAAATTAGTTTTTCAATTTGGTTTTTCACAAATTCCGTACTTTAACTTCACTTTTCCGATTTTAATGCGCTGTTGAAGCGTCCTGGTACCATGACCTGTTGTTAATAAGGTGAGCCCATAGGATTTAGGTGATAATTAATATAGTGTCTTTATTAAGTAATAATTGTGTGCTCGCGTCGGAGATTCGTAGACAACTGATTCGCTCACGTGAGTCGATACATTGGGGATAGAACATGTTAGTCTTTTGATACATATAACAGATACGATAAACCGTCACAATTTACTTCTAAATCTAAGCCTTCTACGAAATTTATTAACACCTTGATCTACCTATACGAAAAAAATACCTTTTCTGTTTGGGACGGAAGTGAGCTCACGGACTAGTTCCCGAACAACACCGGAGTTAAGCAAGGATGCCTCCTCAGTCCACTTCTGTTTTCCCTTTACATCGACGATATATCATCGTTCCTGCCCTGCGGGGTGGATGTAAATGGTCATAATGTAAAAACTTTGATGTACGCTGACGATATGACGCTTCTGGCGGAGACCCCTGAAACGCTTCAAATAAATGTGGAGAAAACAAAGGTAATGGTTGTTAAAGACGGCCGTGGACGAACGCCTAGAGCCGATAAGTGGTTCCTAAATAACGCTGAGCTTGAAACAGTAACCACCCTATCAGGGAACCTGAATTTTAGGACTCACCTCCAGGAGGTACAGCTGGACTCAAAGAAAGCGTTAAACAGCACGTGGAAAAACTTTTATGGAAAACCGCTCATCCTGCCAAGCACCAAATTTTCCCTGTTTGAAGCTGCTGTTAGGTCTATAATGTGCTATGCATCGCAACTATGGGGGTGTAGCCAGTATGATGAAGTTGAGCGCCTTCAAAGGATGTTTATTAATCGTATTTTCAAACTTCCAAGTACAACTCCTAATTACGCCATACACCTTGCCATCGTCCACCTTGCCATACCACCATCGCTCCACATAAACTGCCTCCAAACTCACTTTAAATACATCCGAAAAGTGTGAAAAGATGATATGCCCAGCGAAAAATTACCCCGTATTGTAACAGGCATGATGTTACATTGATATCGACCTTGATCGTCCTGAGTCCTGGGAAGCCTATCATAAGCTGATTTTGGAAACATCGAGTTCCGGGAGAGGGAAAACTTTCTACAACTAGCGTTCTTAAGTGAGTCCAGACTCATCTAAAAACAACCAACAGAAAACCTTGGAACTCTGAACTATTTTCAAGATCGTTTAGCCACTCAAACTATCTCCATGATATGCCGCGCTCGATGTGAAGTGCTCAATCTGAACTATAGGCCGCATGTAAGCTCCATCAGCACTGACTGCACACTCTGCAACCTACGTGTAACGGAGAATGTTGCGCATCTGATCGGGGTCTGCCCTATCTTGGGCGAACTACGTAGCTTGTACTTCAGCAAGCTTTCCCTATCGGAAATCGAGGTGATACGCTGGCAGAACGGAGAAAACTGGAAGATACTGTCTTGGTTTTTACAAAATGAGCTGAAATACCGCCTTGCGATCTTAAATGAATATCTATAAGTAACCAAAAATCATAAATGTTTCTTTTTCTTCCCTTCTTTTAAATTAAAATTCTAATGTTTCTGTTTTAAATTTAAGAATTTAAAATGTGTTTAATTTGTTAAGTTATGGCTGATGGTTATAAACCAAGCCTTGTTATACCAAATAAACTGCTACTACTACTACTACTACTACTACCATTCCTGGACGATAAACATATAATTCGAGTTCGTAGTCGATTACGAAATGTTTATCATCTTTCTGTTAATCAGCGAAACACAGTGATACTATCACACATGCATCATTTCACTGATCTCGTGGTTCGAAATGCACATCACATCACATGGCACGGAGGCATAGTACTGATACTGGCCACAATCCGACATGAGTATTGAATAATCAATGCACTCATACAACATTCTCTCTGAAAACAAGAAACTCTCCTTTGAAATCCGTCCTAAGACGATTCTCACTAAAATAAAGAAAAATATTTTCTCTTATATGGAAAATTTTCAAAGTTTCAGAAAAATTTTCCATAAATGAGAAAAAGTTTTCTAAATTTTAGGGTGAATCGCCTTAGGACGGGTTTTATAGGAGAATTTCTAATTTCCAGGGCGAATTTTTTTATGAGTGTGGGAAACAAGTCGTCAAACGCATCCTTCGAGAATGCGTGCAGTGTTTTTGTCATGGACCTTAACCAAGTATGCAATTGATGGCAGATCTTCATCTGCACCGAGTAAACCATCCCAAACGTGTTTTTATTGCCACAGGAGTGGACTATACGGGAGCCTTTGAAATTCGAGCATCAAGGTTCCGTAGACACACAAGCTACAAGGCGTATATTGCTGTTTTTATATGCCTAGCTACAAAAGCGATACACCCATAAGCTGTTACAGGTTTATCAACTGAACATTGTCAGCCCATGTGAAGCGATTGCGGCACGAACATTTTTGGAGCAGACAAAGCAATTCAAAGCTGGCATAAAACCTTTCAGAAGGAGCTATCAGATAGCGTAGTTCCCTATCTAGCCTCATGTCAAGTTCAATGGCACTTCAACCCTCCGCACAGTCTAAATTTTGGAGGAGTATGGGAAGCCAATGTTAAAGCAGTCAAAACTTATCTCTATCGAACTGTCTCAGGACACCGAATGACATATGTACAACTCGCCACAGTTTTAACACAAATAGAAGAGTGCCTTAGTTCCAGGCCCTTATGCCCTTTTAACGTAGAGCCGGATGATCTATCGGTGTTAGACCCGCTCATTTTTTAATAGGCGATTCGCTGTTAGCTCCTCCAGATATCACTTCAAAGGATGTTCCACTCAGCACTCACTTTCAAGAAAGACAAAGAATGTTGCGGCAATTCTGGGCACGTTGGAGTACTGATTGCCTTTCGCATCTATAGGCTCGCAAAATGGCGCATCGAAATCGACTACCTTCAAGAAAATGACATCGGCATTATCAAGGATGACCGGCTGCCGCCCAAGGAATGGAAATTAGGAAGAATAATTGAAGTTCACCCAGGAGCAGACAATCTGGTTAGGGCTGCCACTATCTAAACCGCATCAGGAGTATATAAACGATCTGTTTCTAAAATATGCCGACTGCCACTACCAAGAGTTTACGAGCCTGATCCAGAAGAATCCTATTACCCAAATTAGCACCTTTGATCGCACATTTATTTGCCATAATGAACACTTTCTCTTTTCAGTAGAGCAACAGGATAGCAGCGATCGATTGTTTTCAATACTGGTTTCAGTGCTGGGGGCGGCCTGTACGGTTTTCAAAGTTTAAGAAGATCAATACAATACAGCGAATTTAAAAGCTCATCTCCACACGCACTCACTCCCATCAAAGTCTGGTCGCAGAAGAGCAGAAAGTCGAAAACTGAACCTCAGTGAGTGCAGTTGCGTTCTGGTCGCGAGCATACTTATAATCGTTTTGCCCCTTTTTCTATTTTTTCTAATTGTAAAATTAATATAATTTGCACATGCAAAATAAAGTGAAAATGAATGAAGTTGTAATTAGTCACATCGTCTTGGCTAGTAATTTAAATTGACGGAAAAGTACCCTGAGACGTATTTTGGTCATCATTAAAACTGCCAGGAGGCAAGTTTCACAACAGGAATAGTGGTGTCAAATCTCCAGTCTCCCTCCCCGATTAGTGAATCTGTGACAGCTTTATTGGTTGCTCTTCGATAGAGGTGATAGAAGATAGGCACACCCTCATGAGTTTAAATGAAGCCCTTGGAGTCAAGATACAAAAATGCTTTTGGCGGGGTTAGTCATTTTGCAAGTGTGGTCTTTGTAATCAGAATACTCATGGTACGGAGAAAGTAGGTAATTGGTTTCTTCGTTATTAAGGCATTGATTTATATGATGTCGTATTAGTTCGATGATGAAGCTGTCTATCCTATAAAATTTTGCGACTTCATATAGTTTTTTGTTGGTTATTTATTTCGTTTAGTCTGTTTCTGGCGATCAATACAATGATGTGCATGCTCTCAAACATTTTCTTTCAAATAGTCTGATAAGAAGGTAATATGTTAAACCATATAGGGCAAGCGTATGTAATTATTGGCCTTCTAAGAGACTGGTATAAAATTATTTTGACTCTCCTGCTTATGTGCTACGAAAAGAAAAGGTTTTTATAGCAGAAGAAGGCTTTTGTGGATTTTTCAAGTTTTATAATAACGTCCTTATTGAAGTACAAAAATCGATCATTGTGGACACCAATATATTTAACCGTACTAAAGGATGATATTGAACAGTTTTGTGCCGTAATGCTAAATTGTTTCCAGATTTTCCTTACATTACATAATTTGATTGGTGGTAAGGTGTGTCGAAAACCGGTACTTATTTAATTTGATGGTTAAGCCTTTGATCCAGACACTGTTAAAAGCCTTTTCCAGGTCCACTAAGCATGCTTCTGTCACATGTTTTTTGATCAAACTCCACTGTATGTCTGATATAATCAGAAGGATCGCAGGTGTGTTTGGGTGCTTGTATTTAAATCCGAACTGACGATCGCT
>JAWNNM010001913.1:0-45020 GCA_035044965.1 Lordiphosa andalusiaca | reverse complement strand
GTCCGGCCATAACCATACTTTTGCACATGTTGTTATTTTTCACGTCTTTTTTCACAGATTTTTCAAAGATGATTAGTCAGTATATAGATTAGTCTTTAGATGACGTCGGTGTCACCAAAATGTTGTGACACTAAGCTTTTTCAGTGCCCTTTAGGAGTTAAATCCTTCCAATTAAATACACAAAACACGAAGCCGCAATTTCGTTTAAGTATATGTAGTACAAATCTTTATTTGTTCAGAAGGGTGACGGTTGATGCCAGAGCCTTTATTAATTACAATGTTAATCAATTCCAGGAGGGTGGCTTCTCGGAGCCAGAGCCTTTACAAGTTCACAAATCACAATAACTGATCGAGTTCAAAAGAGAGAAACAATATTAACTAATTCTGAATTGCAAGCGAGTTCGTAATGTACGCAACAAGTGCCAAATGATAATTAGATAATAACTGGCCCGTATCAGACAATTAATTAGGAACTGACCGTGCAGAAGCTGCAGCGGCCGGCTTGGACCTAGCCACAGCGCTAGGCAAGCGACAAGAACTAAAGAGAATAGAAAGAGAGCAAATGCAGCTGATCAGATCAAAACAAACAATGAGTGAGATTTACGTTGAGCTCAGAGCAATATGTAAATGTCTTGAGTGATTTTACATGAAATTTGAAATGACCGATTAGTAATTTGGGCCGTCACCCGAACACCCTCTTATCGTGCCGCATATACGCCCGCACAGCAGACAGTAAAGAGCGGTTAACTCTTTCAGCGGCATTGCTTTGAGGGGAATACAATGCACTGAATATGTGGTTTATTCCAAATTTGGTGAAGAAAGCTGCAAAGTCAACTGCTTTGAATGGATATTCGATATCGCTAACGATGATCTCAGG
Organism: Lordiphosa andalusiaca; assembly: GCA_035044965.1. Taxonomy (NCBI): domain Eukaryota; kingdom Metazoa; phylum Arthropoda; class Insecta; order Diptera; family Drosophilidae; genus Lordiphosa; species Lordiphosa andalusiaca. The sequence goes on along the minus strand of JAWNNM010001913.1, from coordinate 44,143 downwards.
TACTCCAAATCAATGAAATATATACTTTTCTAAGTACTCTTGGAAATGTTTCGGGGAAAATTTTTTCAACGGGCATAACCAATGATAGCTACTAAAATGGTCTAGCATTATTAATAATCCATTGTTTCAATTTTTACTACGAGGATATGGGCCTGCATTTCTTGACTGCGAAGTTTTTCTGGCACCCATAATCTCTGACCATATTCGTCTAGCGCAGAATTTTCTGATAAGTAAGTGTATTTATCTACGACTCGTAGATCAGGCAGTTTGTCCTGATGCCAGGTCAATCTCGGGTCCAGAAAAATTCAAACTATCTACTTTCTCTTCAAATACTCTAGCTAAGGCATAGGGGACTACATGGTCTCTTCCTTTTCTGAGAGAAATGGAAAAGTTAAATGCTTGCAAGCGAAAAAATCCATCTGGCTACGCGACCTGACACATTTTGTTGCCTCATTAACCTAAGTAAACTTGAGTGATCTGTGGCGACTTCGAATTCTTGAAGATTCAAGTAGCAACGGAATTTCACGCTCTGTGACACAATAATTTCTCTGAGTTTTGATTAATTTCTTGGACATCAATGCGATGGGTTTTTCGTCCATCGTGTCTGATAGTTGTACTAGCACCGCACCGATACCATAATCGCTAGCGTCGCAATGTAAGAAAAATTTCTAATTGAAATCCAGATTTTGTGGCACCGGAGCAGATGTTAAAATAGGGTTTTATGAGTCTATAGCTTCTTGAGCGTCTGACGACCATTTAAAACATTTTTTTGTGAATTGAACCTCGGTTATCGGATAGGTCAGATCGGAGAAGTTTTGGATAAATCTGTAGTACCACCCACACTCTTCAAAAAACCCGCGAGCTTGTTTCAAGTTCATTGCGGTGAGCCAATTTAAAATGCATTCAATTTTAGACTGATCTGTGGCTATTCCTCCGCTTCCTATCACACAACCTAAATAGTTGATTTTCGTTACACAAAACTGAATCTTAGTTACATTCAACGTCAGATGGGCTGTGCAAAACTGATTAGCAATACGAACAAGCACAGCTAAATGAGTGGCAAATTCAGTCGAAACTATTCAAAGACCGTCGAGATATCAGTCCATTAACCTGCACATTGTCGAAGGCGCATTACATAACCCAAAAAGTATGACCCTAAATTGATACAACGGTCTACAGGGACTGTAAAGGCTGTTAATGGCTTTGACTCTTCGGACAACTCAATCAGCCAATAAGTATCTTTTAAATCCAATTTGGATATACTATTTGATTTTAGGAGTCGTGCAAAAATGCCATCTATACTTTGTAGCCGAAAAGCATCCTTCATTCACTTTTCTTGGGGAACTCCATACACTTTGGGATCGATCGACTTTGGTTCGATACACCTATTTTTAGTATTCTGTCTATCTCAGTTTATATTAGTTTTTCCATAGCGGGGCTAGCAGGATTATAGCGTTGTTTAACTGCTTTCGCTCCTTCAACATCGATATGATGCTTTATTAATGAGGTACTACCAAGACCTGGTTTTTCAAAGTCAAGAAATATATACTTTACTGCTTCTAATTGCTTCAACTCAGACTCCGATAAGGGATACGCATCCGAGTCGTCTTCTGAACTACTTTCTTCCTCCTTACAAATAGAACTTATAACTCCTGGAGCTAAAAAAAAGTTTCTCCAAAAGTCTATGCCTATTATAAGCTTGTGGATAATTGTGGGTATAATATATAATTCCATTGATTTTTTCATATCTTTATACTTCGTTTGACTTTTAACGTTCCAAGAACTTATGACCTTTTCCATCGGCAGTTCCTACTTGAGAAACTATTGGCTTAAACTCTTGATATGCACTGAAATCTTCCTGTGCTAATACTGAACCTATAAAGCTAATATTTGCTCCAGGGTCTAGTAATCCTAATTCTCAGAGATTTGCAAAGTAAACTTTTGCAGAAGTTCTCATATCTTGATTGTTTTTAAATATTGTGGACACTACTAACTTAAGTTTATTCTTCAAGTTCCGAAAATATGTTCGCCTTCGTTGCGTTTTTCCTTTAATACGTAACTTCTTTTCAGAAACAAATTATATTGTTATAATATAGGTTAAGAACTTATTTTGACTTACTTTATTTTCAGCTACAGTTTCTTCTGTTGGACAAGAAAATATTTTGGAAGGAACGATTCCTTCGGAAATACTATCTTCCTTTAATACTTGTGGCTTGTTTCTTTATGGGACATCCGACTGGACTTGTTGAATGCCCCCAGTGTTGCAATTTTAGCTATTTAGTTCCTAGATCTAGCGTTTTCAAAAGTAGAAATGATTCGATTTTTTGGAAATGCTCTTAGCTATAAATCTAGCAATTTTAAAATTATGTTATGTTATCACTTTTGGCTGCATTATAGTTATCGAAACTTGCTATGATATTGAAAATGTACAGGTTCAATATGAGAAAATACATCTAATTGAATGGGAATGTATTGAGGAATCTTTAAAGTTTCTGTCGCTGTCATTGTCTAATGCAGAGGTTGAACGAGTCTTCAGCCAGATGAATCTTGTGAAAACAAAATTGCATAACAGAATGGAGGTAAAGACGTTAAATGCTATTTTAAGCATAAGGTTGGTTCTAAAGTGTTCAATTTCTTATTTTCACATCTTCTACATAGCACTATCTGTCACATAAACTAACACAACAGAGTGATTGGGACTTTATCTGACACACAGCAGCTATCTAGAAGATGTGAAATCGGCCATTATATTTATATTATCTTTATATTTAGATTTGGATTACGTCGACATGGCAAATGCTGCTTCAATTCTGATTTGCCGGTTTAATATTTGAATTTAATTTCATCTAGCCAAAAGTACTCCGAAGATGTGTCTTTTGATTTAGACGAGATTGCAACCTTTCTTTAAGGTACGTGTTTAGTAAAACATTTTCAAAATTTCGATTTTTTTTGTGGCTTAAATCATGCGTTATAATGGTAATAACATCCCCTAAAATTTTCAAGCAAAAAAAAATGTATATATTTGAGATATTTTGAGTTTTGTACAGGTAAGTCGGGCGCAAAATCACAAATGTTGTCGAAACTTTATGTGCGATTATCTCGGAACCACTTTTTTTCAACCTGGTGGCACGGATTGCGAGGCCATTTGTTGACCGATTTTCTTATCCTTTTTTTTAAATGCTCGTAATACTCTCCGCTATGGCCTGAACTAGGATATTTTTGATCGGTCCATAAGTAGCGGAGTTAGGGCTATTTTAAGGGGTAAAAATAGGTAAATTTTTGAAATTTTGACTTTGAGAACCCCTTACTCCCCTAAATAAAGACCGATCCTAGTTCAGGCTATAGCCACATCAATTCCCAACAAAACCTCATTTGAAATTTTTGTTTCCAATGACGCGTTCTCTGGGAATCAATGGCACCGCTGTTACAACAACAACAATAAAATTTTAAAATTTAGTTTCATCAACTATCTATCGAACAAAAAAAACCGCTTGCCGATATGTCTTAAACTATTCGAGTAATACATACATTTTTTCGTAAACACTTACTTTTGGGCCGTTTTTCCTAAACACCTACCTTAAGCTAAAGTTATTTTTTATACTCCGTACCTTCGGTACATAGATTATTACAGGGTTCGTAAATAACACACACTTAAAATACATAAAAACATTTTTATTTATACATAAATAACAGAAACGGTACTCCTGAAAGAGATTTTGATTTGATTTAGATTATTTTTAAGCAAATCTAAATCAGTTGACGGAGTCTCCCTTTTTGTGCACCGATTTGATTTAGATTTCGTGAACAGCTGGCAGTGTGCCCGTACAGCTGATTGGCCATGGGCGCTAAGCCAAACAAAGGCGCGAAAGCTAAACATGCCTTTTATCGGGTGAAAACTATTTTCCTTAGGTTCTTAAATGGTAGCTGCATGTCAGAATATGTTATTTTATTATGTACACAATGGTGAATTCAATCACTTACGTATTTGATTATGGTGAATTGGAGTCACCTATGCTATTTGGCAGATCATAAATGAAAGAAGCTGGACGATATTGTGAAAGCATTTGTTACTTAAAACATACTAAGGGAATTGCACAGATATGGAATCGCGAACAAGTCAAGCACATGTAAAAACATGAGCTCTTATGACTCAGTTCATAACATTCTCCATAATATTAACACAACAGATTTTAAACTAACTCCAAGCGCGCAAAATCTTAATCAGCATCCAAGTTGATTACTTATAATCAATTAGTATGACCGTCAATTCCTCACTTAATCTGGGCACACTTGATATTTTGTATGGAACAGCTGTAAACAGCTGATCAGCGAAATATAAAACTAATCTAAGTCGAATCCAAATCACTTTCAGGAATATCATTAGAGTGTTTAAACATTTGTATACCCTTGCGAAGGGTATAATAATTTTGCCCAGATGTTTGCAACGCATTGAAATATTCATTTCCGACCCCATTAACTATATATATTCTTGATCAGGGTGACGAGCTAAGTCGATTGAGCTTTGTCCGTTCGTCTGTCCGTCTGTTTGTCTGTTTCTACGCGAACTAGTCTCTCAGTTTTAAAGCTATCGAGCTGAAATTTTGCACAGAGTCTTCTTTTTGCTGCACACTACTAATATGTCGGACCGACCGGATCTGATGACTATATCCCATAGCTCCCATAGGAATAATCGGTCGGAAAACTAGTTTTAGTGAGAAAAACATTTTTCTTTTCAATGGAAACGTCTCCAAACTTTGCAATCGCAGGTTTTCTATGTTTTTTTTTTTATAATTTTACCAAGTTTTATTAAAATCAAACAACTATATGGTATAGCTGCCATACAAAAGATAGGTCTGAAAACTGTCTTAGCTAGAAAAACATTTTTGTTTTTAGTAATAGCATCCTGCAATTTTGTATTTGTCGGATCTATCGGATCACTATATCATATAGCTCCCATACGAACGACAGGTCGAAATTATTGAAATTTGAAATTATTTAAGCGGTGTTTTATCAGCTCAGCTGTTTCGCTTATAGCTCCGGTTTTTTGTCAGATCTGATTGTGCTTTTCAGAATAGATAGATATTCGGCCTAGCTTGATGTATACTAAACCACGAGGCTCTAACTTAAAAATTGTGGATCTGACTGTTTTTTAGGTCTAGGATGGCTAGGTTGGTTTTTTTTTTGGTGATAAGAGGGGGATGGGGTGGAATTTTCCAAATCTGAAACAAACTTGATCTGCGTACAGCATATGTCTACCTTCATGCAAAAATGTGTGGCTCTATCTCTTATAGTCTCTGAGATAGACGCGTTCATACGGACGGACGGACGGACGGACAGACGGACAGACGGACAGACGGACATAGCTATATCGACTCGTCTGTTTATGCTGATTAATAATATATATACTTTATGGGGTCGGAAATGTTTCCTTCTCCCTGTTACATACATTCGCACAACTTCATGATCCCCCTTTTTCCACACTCAAAAAATTTATTTTCTAGTTTTTAGAAATGCACCCTAAATAATTTTTCTTTCTTGTTTTTAGACAGTTTTTATTAGTTTTGTTTTTTTAGTTTAAAATAATTTCTTAAAATTAGAAATAAGATTTATTTTTTCTTAAATTTAGAGTAGTTTTTCAAATTTTTTTCCTAAATACTTTCTTAAATTAAGGGCGAATTCGCCCTTGAATTTAGAAAAAAAAATACATTGCAAATGGGGCGAGTTTAGAAAACCGCCGTAAATTTTAGAAAGCACATTTCTGAAATTTAGACAAGCCATTTAGAAAGTCGCCCTAAAATATAGACAAAAAAGTCTAGAAAATCGCCCTAAGGAATAAAAAATAATTAAAAGACACTCCTTGTAATTCTCAAGTACGAATTCCGTGCATTCGGAATATAAAAGGGGCAACTAATATTCGGCATGCTGAGAAAATCGCCCTAATATAATATATAGACAAAAAAGTCTAGAAAATCGGCCTAAAGAACAGAAAAATATAAAAGACAACGCATGTAATTCTCAAGTTCGAATTCACTGCTTTCGGAATATAAAAGAGGCAGCTGAGTGCTTAGCATTTGACTGCGATATTTACTGTCCCCACTCGCGAGCTTGGCAGTCAAGTGCGATAATATGCCTTTCGTGTTGAAGTTTCCCCGAGGTCCCGAGTTCGAGTCCCAGGCAAGGTAAAGTTAATAATTAAAATAATGATTACTAGTAGTGAACCAACAGAAAGAAAATATCCCATACAAATAATGATGTATAAGGGGAGGGTTTACACGCTTCTCAGTATGGCAGTCTCCTTCCTCTTGTGTCGACAGTTTTTTTTTGTTTTTTTAGCATTTAGAAATTGTAAAAGACCTGACCTCGAAGTCTTTTATTTTATGTCTATTCAGGTTTATCAACCGACGTGGGCCTGTGAAAAAAACTGTATTGCGACAGCGCCACCAATTTTGTGGGTGCGGCGAGAGAAAGGTCCCATTTCAAGGAGCAATTCGAGGATCACACGGCTGGCATCGTTACTCATTTGGCAACACGAGGGACCGACTTCGTTTTCGTCCCACCCAGGGCTCCACATTTCGGCGGCTGCTGAGAGCACTGGGCAGCATTTTACCCAGCGAAGACGAGCTGCAGACCATCATCGTCGAAATGGAAGCGAACGATGGAGAGGCCATCACGCCAGCGCATCTGCTGTGAGGCAGAACTCTAGCTTCGCTGCCTCCCGAACTAGACGACAAAGTGTCGTACTTGCAGAGATGGCGGCTAGTCTCCGCAATCAAAATGAAACTTTGGAAGGATTGGTCTCGCGACTACCTCCAAACGCTACAGCAGCGGCACAAATTGAGGTGTATCCTGGAGCTGGTTAGTGACCCGCGGTCAAATTTTGAACAAATGCATAGCGAGCTGAAATCCGAGATTTCTGGTGATCTGACTTGTCGGTGCGCAGTGGCCGAAATCGCAAATGTGGCGTTGCAAAAATCGTTGGTTAATTCTTCGAGTGTCCTGGTGTGTCTGAGAGATGAGATACGCAGATCAGAGGAGGCCGACCACATGTTGGAAAGGTCAGCGTTTTCTTGATGTGAAGAAATTTTGCTCGTGTTCGCATATCCATACCGTTTGTAGTCCTTGTTATTAGATTCTTGGGCTTCTCCTGACAACTCTCCCATCGATAAAAGTTGTTTTTTTAGTAGCTGCTCATCATGATCCAATATTTTAAGGATACAAGGAGTAAGTTTTTTTCTGGATGCTTTGCACGTAAAAGATCTCTTGTCTCCTTGGCATATTTTCCATATTTGCAAACATCAACATTTTCTCCACAGCTTAAGACATTAACAATAATCTTAAACAGTTTGATAACATCCAGATGAATTTCTATTATCTGAGCAGTTGTCTCATCGTTGTTGAAGAATCTCCGGGATGTATTTCCATCATTCGTGTTTCCATAGCCGTGCTTCGGGCAGCCATGTGCTGGCTATATCGTCGTTATTTTCGAAACAAGTAAATCGATCTAGCTAAGTCAATTTTTTAAGTATAAATCTATTTTCAGCCCAATTAGCTGATTTCCATTTAGATTGTAGAATAAGTTTTGTATTTTCCTGGTAGAAAACAGTCCATCATTTGTAAAATTAAATTTGGTATTTATCAACGACTCGAAAGCTTTTGGTATTTCCGCGGTATTGAAGAACTCAAATAATTTGCTGTTTATAATTTGCGATAGTATAAATTTCACTTTGTGTGTGCACTTTTTCGCTTGACTGTTTAAATCTGAATAATCTGCCTTGACTGGCTTAAGCCCTTTACAAGTAAATAGACAAGAAATGCAGGTAGCAACAGGTAAAGTAGTTATATTCTGATAAAAACTAAATCCCTTTGCAAGGGTTACTACGCAATATAAGGTAAAAATACACATTACCAACAAAAGAAACTGAGCAACTTCATGCGTACTATCCCATTCGCTTGTACCTTCTTTATTTTCGCATTGGTATGTTTTGTTTTTGTTATGTAATACTAAAGCTTATGTTAAAATTTTCTTTATTTATAGTGAGGCGATCTTGCCGGCGTTTTTGCCAGGATGCGCTGTTGGGCGTACTCTCTGATTTTTGTTTTTGTTTATGCTGGGGGGTGGTGGATCCTCTCTGATTTTCTGCAACAGGGCTGCTTTCTCCCGTCGGTTTCTGGCCAGCTAGCCTCCTCTGCGATTGGGCGCCCTTGCATAGGGTATGCGTAGCAGCTTCTGCTCCTCTGCCTTGCGCTTTTCTGCTGCCGCTCGTACCGCCGGCTGCCTCTGGCGGTATTCCTCGATAGACAGCGGTTTGGGTCCAGTCTTGGGGTCTTTCTTTTTTGGATTGGATATTATGGATTGATGTTTGCCCCTCGCTCATATTGTATATAATCCTGCACCTTTGATTTGGTGGGAAATTTTTTTAATATAGTATTTTTTTGTTTATTGCTGCCGTTCAGGTTTGGCAGGATCGGCATGTAATGGTAAAAGGCGAGTAGAGTTGCTGGGTTGCGATAAGCAAAGCCAGCAAACGCTGACAGCCTCGAGCTCCTTTTGTAGTTTTCTTTTACATGGGGTCTTATGGGAGTAACTTAGAATACATTGTTGGATCTTAAGTTCTAAGGATTACGGTAAACTGCTTATCTAAGCTTAATCAGTGGAATGCATGTCTAGTCTAATCCAGCTAGAACTGGTTTTGTGCAAGTTTTGGATTTAAAGCTTTAAAGCTGCTCTTGAATAGTCTAAAGCCTAAAATTATGCTAGTGTTTTATTTGAATTGAGCTTTCACAATGATAGGCCTAAAATTGTGCCTCAGAATATAAAAGCAGTAGCAAGCAACACGTAATCGGTCTGAGCTACCTTCGAGGCTTAGGGTGGAGGCGTAATTGAAGCTGTAGATACGAGAGAGGAATTTTGCGAAGTGGGTGCGATAGCAGGTTGAGCAGGAGAAGAAGAGAAATTGGGATCCATATGAAGCAGCGAATGATGCTTCTGAAGAAAATGTGTAAAATGCCCAGACTTCAGTGCTGAAAACTGTGGCCTTTCCACAGGTCAAGGCTAAAAATCGTGAAGTAGAGTTAGATGATGCGATGAATGTACTCCGATTAATTTTGTTAGTAGCTGATTTTCCCACCTGATTGCTATGTATTTTGCTTACCATAGCATTCTCTAAGTTCTCCATCATCCGGGATCTTCTTTTCAAAAAAGAAGACATGTCCGTCCATTTAGACAGCCCATTCTTATGTAATGCCTCTTCCCACTTCTTCTGAATTTGCTGATCCAACTTTAATGTGATGAGATGAATTTACAGCCCGAATTGTGTCCAGAGCGGTGTCCTCCAAATAATAACACAGGTGCTGGAGTTTTTCCACATTGCTGATGACCTCGATTCTCCCGACAGCAGTGTCGAACGTGGCATAGAAATCCGCCAGTCAATGTAAGCCCTGCTGATCCGTGGAAGCTTGATCTCAGGCAGCCGTGTGGTACGCGCTGTGCATCTGAATGCAGAATAATTTTCATCCGAAGCGTTTCGAAGCACTGTGGAATGGACAATAGATGCCTTACGCCGCACAGTTGGCGGATTCGCGAATTTGGCGTTGCAAAAATAAATTTTTGATGGTCAATTTATTGAGCAGATTGGTTTAATTCAATTTCGTCCATATAGGGAGAAAAACTTTGGCTTATAGTATTTGTTTAATTGGTTTGGTTTTTAAAGTGGTTCAAAGTTGAACAATTTTTTAATCTGCAGAATTTTTTTTATTTTTTTGGTTTCAAATGTCAATTTTGTGAGCCTGTAAAATCCAAACGGTAGTACCAATTTTAAATTGGTCGAGTTTTTTGAACAGATGCATCAATTCCTAATATAAATATATTAAACAACATTGTAATTTCGAAGTTGAATGTTCAACACTTACGTCTTAGGTGGACACTATTTTTGGTTGAGTTTTAGAACTTTGATGGACTCGGAAACATAAATTTTCTAAGATCTATTGTACAAGTTGCAGCTACCGAAACTTGCCGGACTAAAAGTTACAGTGATACGTGCGATTTAATATGCAGGTAAATAATATTTGAGAAGAACAAAAAAACGTTGTAGGAAAAATTATTTTATATCTGATCTTTTGATAAACTGAGATAGGTAGCACATAAAGTAGGTAGTTATAATTGATCTTTTATCATTTTAAGCCTTGCAAGTAGTAAGTGGGTAGATTTTTTACCTTCCCTTGAGTGACCCTATTCACAGGTACAGGCGAATGGGATAATACGCATGAAGTTGCTCAGTTTCTTTTGTTGGTAATGTGTATTTTTACCTTATATTGCGTAACCCTTGCAAAGGGATTTAGTTTTTATCAGAATATAACTACTTTACCTGTTGCTACCTGCATTTCTTGTCTATTTACTTGTAAAGGGCTTAAGCCAGTCAAGGCAGATTATTCAGATTTAAACAGTCAAGCGAAAAAGTGCACACACAAAGTGAAATTTATACTATCGCAAATTATAAACAGAAAATTATTTGAGTTCTTCAATACCGCGGAAATACCAAAAGCTTTCGAGTCGTTGGTAAATACCAAATTTAATTTTACAAATGATGGACTGTTTTCTACCAGGAAAATACAAAACTTATTCGACAATCTAAATGGAAATCAAATAAAGGTGAATAAAGTGTGAGCATAGTAAAGTTTTCCAGAGAAAAACACATAAAAATCAGAAAAATTAATGAAATCTTTATTTGAATCGATAGTACGGTCCATATAATTTTATGTCTGAAGATTATTTCATGCAAATGTTGACCGTGACTGCGCCTCAAATGGTCCATCCGCTTAGTACAATTTTGACTTACTCTCTCAACATTTCGGCCGGTATCTCACGAATAAATGCTTTAATGTTGTCTTCCAATGCGTCAATTGAAGCGGGCTAGTCTGTATTGACATGAGCTTTAACAAAGCCCCACAAAAAATAGTCTAAAGGCGTTAAATCGCACGATCTAGGCGGCCAATTTACCGGTCCCGAACGTGAAATAAAATGTTCACCGAACTCGCCTCTCAATAAGTCCATTGTTGCGCGTGCTGTGTGGCATGTGGCACTGTCTTGTTGAAACCAGGGATGCAAACCACTCTAAAATAAGGACTGGTTCGGTTCAGTGGTTCACACAGTTTCTGAACCACCGGTTCGGTTTATTATATGGTTTTTGGAGCTACCTGAACCGCGGTTTCGGTTCGGTTCAGTGGTTCACAAAGGCACATTATGAAATATTATGATTGTTGTAGTAATAATGTGACTTGTCGTACACTTTTGAAATTAAATTCTTACAATCCAATTAAATATTTTTAAAATCCTAGAAGAATGTCCAATGTTTATTATGGCGGATTTCCAGGAGTCGTCTATTTGAATACTCTCGAAAATTGAGAATGTCTGCTAGAAAAGAATACGTACCATGCATCTTAATTATTCTATTTATCATATCCCTTAAGTTAGGCTCAAAACTGAATCATAGCTGAATCAGCTCAGAAATGAAAGGGCTGGTCCTGAATTCATGACATCATTTTTATGAATTTTTCGCCATGGATTTTACTCTGACATGTCCTACTACGTCATGACCTTAGTTGATTTTAGGCATGATTTCAGTCAGAGAACTGAACCGAACCGAACCGTTTATATTTGTGGTTTTCGGTTCGGTTCAGCAATTCTGAAAGGAAGCCGGTTCGGTTCGCGGTTCGGTTCACCGGCTGGAATAAGCGGTTCGGTTCGGTTCAAAACCGGTTCGGTTCAGAACCGGTTTGCATCCCTGGTTGAAACCACATGTCATTCAAGTCAAGCTCTTGCATTTTGCTCAAAAAAATTTAGTTTCAATAGCCCGAATAGCCGTTTCAGTGGGTCGATTAAACTGACCATAAAATGGAAGAAGCGCGCGATGAACTTTCTTAACAGAGCACGGATTTTGATAATAAAATTCAATAATTTGCAAGCGTTTTTCGTTTGTAAGACGATTCATGATTAAATTATAGACCAAACTGAAGATCTTTGACAGTGAAACAAAACACGAAACGTGCGTGAGATGTTTAAACCAGTGTTGCCAAAAAGATAATAGCTAAAAAATCACCATTTATAAACCAATAAAAAGGCCCCAATTACATACACATTCACAGAGAAAGATTGAGAAAAACCTTAAGAGAAATTTATTTCTTATTAGGAAGCTCGAAAAATTGAAACAAAAACAATCAGCTATGCTCCGGTTTTCACTTATTTTTACTAATTGCGCTCCAAAATTCGCCCGTTTTTGTTATCGATAACGTTCCATTCCCAACTTATTTTGTGTCATTTCACATAACAAAAACAGCTGATGAGCGCCACTACTCATGCTATCGATAGTCATATATCGATATATACTATAGCCAAATCGCGAATTGTTGTTATTGTGAGCAGTTTCCCATCTCGCTCAATTTTGTGTATCTCTATTAAATAAATTGTTTGAAATATTGCCTCAATGCGAATTGAGTGGATGAGTCTGTAAGACAAATCTAAAAAGGTTAAACTAAATACAAATAGTTACGTGGGCTGTCGGTTTGTGCATCAACCTATATTTTGCATTTAGTTTTCATTTCACGGACTCAGATGTCGCCGGTTTGAAAACGGCAAAACTTTGCGATTTCCGAATGTCGGAGCACCAACTTTTACGATTTGGTGATCAAATCGCAAAGGTTTTGCGAAAGCGAAAATGGAAGCATGGCTGAATAATTAGGTAGACAACTTTTAGGGTATCGTCTCTTCCCAACAGCTAATAGCAGCTACTCTTATATTATATTAATTCAGCAATTATCAATAGGATACACTACACACTTTACTAAACCAAAAAAAAAAAAATTATAATTTGTATAAATCAAAATGCACATTAATATTTCAGTAAAATATCATTATTAATGAAATTAAATGCTATAAAGAGGAGTTTTCTAGAGCTTATAAATGCGCTAATAAAAATCGACAAATAAAAATTGACACACTATACAAACATTGTGACACCATTATTAAAATCTACATATAGTTTATGTAGGAGAGTGGCTGTTTTAGCCGGTGGATATAATCTGCCAAAGAGTAAAAGACGAGTCGAACCACATCGTTTGGATGATCAATAGAGACTGGCTTTATTCATAAGCTTAACATATAGCTAACAGCAAGAGTACAGAGTTGCCACATAGGCCCAACATATTCTGTTGTTTACATTTAAGGGTTGCAGTATCAACACTCCTCCTCAATTCTTATAATTAAACAATCTACTTCAGTCCAAGCAAGGCAGTACATTTCATATGATATATCTTGGACAAGTTCTTTGTAAGTATATCGGCTATCATTTCTTTTGTTGGACAATATTGCTTACTTCTGGCATGATAAACTGGATTCTTAACTAGATTTATCGCACTTAAATTATCACCATGTATGGTTACAGATTCCAGTTTAACAATCAATCTCATCTCATTAATTAATTTACGTAAGTAAATGGCTTCTTTCGTGGCCTCTGACATTGCCATATACTCCGCCTCTGTGCTGCTTAACGCAACGGATTTCTGCTTCTTGGATGACCATGAAAAAGCAGAACCTCCCCAAATGAAGGTGTACCCAGAGTATGACTTGCGGTCTGTTGCATCGCCTGCCCAATCTGCACCCGTATACCCACTAATCGCCTCGCCAGTTTTCTCATACTTCAGCTTCAAGTCTACAGTTGTATGTAGATATCGTAGCACTTGCTTAGCCGCAGCCAAATGCTCACCATGAGGACTAGAGTTCCTCTGTGACAATTTGCACACCGAGTGCAATATATCTGGACGTGATGACAATGCAATATACATCAGGGACCCAATAACGGATTGATATTCCGTCTCATCAACAGTTTTACACGTCTCGCTTTGACAATTAACTTGGAAGTTAGCTTCCAATGGCGTTGATGTTGTGCGACAGCTGTTCATGCCCATCTCTTTGAGCAAACCCAAAATATGCTTTGATTGGCCAACTTGGACCGCACCCGTCTCGCCTTCTCGTTGAACTTCCAGACCTAGAAAGTTCGCAACTGCGCCTTTATCGACAACCTGTAATTCAGAAGAGATTGCTCTTTTAGTTGCCACTAAATCATCAACGTAGACTGCAATAGTCTTCTTCTTGGTGGTCTTCGTGTACAGGCATGGCTCACTTTCGCATGCCCTATACCCAAGTTTCTTCAAAACGCTATCCAGCTTAGCGTTCCATACACGGCCTGATTGTTTCAGCCCATACAGCGACTTCTTCAGCTTCAGTACGTGCCCACTTTCGTTGTCAAATAAGCGATATGCTTTTGAGGTATCGCAATAGCCAACTATAATGTACTCTTTGCCTTTCTCCTGAAACTTTTTCTTTGGAGTTTTGTCCAAGGCAACTGCTATTGACCCAAAAATCCTCAGATGCTTCACGACTGGCTTGTGTCCGACCAACATTTCATATGGAGTCATACCCTCCAATGTCTTTGTTGGTGACCTATTTCTTAAATATGCTGCGCACGCTATGTCCTCTGCCCAAAAACTTTCTCCCACACCTGCACTATTCATCATGGCTCTTGCCATTTCAACTAGGGTCCTATTAAAGCGTTATACTACCCCGTTCTGTTGCGGTGTATAAGGTACCGTTAACTGTCTTCTAATACCTTTTCCCTGCAAATACTCATTAAAATCTTTATTCACAAACTCAGTACCGTTATCACTCCTGATGGCCTTTACTTTCATACCTGTCTGGCGTTCCATCATAACAACATGTTTCTTAAAAACCTCGATAACTTCTGATTTGTGTTTCATAAAGAAAACGTGCACATATCGGCTAAAATCATCAATCATTGTGAGAAAATACCTGGCCCCACCGTTTGAAGCTGTGTTCATTGGACCACACACATCGCTGTGCACTAACTCTAGCACCTTTTTGGCTCTGGTGTCTGACTTCTCAAATGGTCTCACGTGACATTTATTTTTCAAACAGGTAATACAGTCTACACTTTCAGATCCAGACTCAAATGTCAACCCACGCACCATTTCCTTATTTTTTAATTCTCGCAGACTTTGAATATTCAGATGGCCATATCGCTCATGCCATTTTGCAAGTGCATTGCTTGCTTTAGTCAAACATAACTTTTCTTTCACATTTGTCTCACACAGAAACAACCCATTTACTTTCTTATCTCGCATTATCATAATGCCGTCTGTATCTATTATCTTCGCATACTCATTGCAAAACTCAACTAAGCAACCATTTTTTACGGCTTTGCCCACTGAAACAAAATAGCATTGCAAATCTGGCACAAACAAGACTTCCCTTAGGGTAATTCTAAATCCACATGAACTACTCACAACCACTGTGCCGCGGCCACATGCCACCGTATGCTTTTTTCCAGCTCAATTTCAATTTCAACTCAATTTCGTTGTATGATTCGAACTCATCGAACATTTCCCGTCGAGCACACATGTGTGATGTTGCTCCGCTGTCGACGCACCAGACATCGTTGTTCAAAGTACAGTTACCACCAATTCCGGCAAACGAACTGTTTGCCCAAATGGCAAATGTATCCAAAGTGCCGGTAAGGCACAAGCAACTTGTTTTAATTTTTATGTTGTGCACACACACACACCGAGAACGAATTGACTGCACACGTTGATCTTCAATTTTAGAGTGAGTATTTATTGCCAAATGCAATGGCTTCTTGTCTGCTCAATTCGCCTCAATCGAATTGGCGAGAGAGCAAGAGAGAGTTACATTTTATACCAGAGATAGAGATGTTCTTTTCATCATAACATTCTAACATGATTTCAGGGAATTTCAATCGAATTGTCTTGAGTACTTTTAAATATAAATATAACTAAATAATAATTAGGCATGAAATGCCCAAACATCGGCCACGTTGACAGACCGTAGGGCTTCAATTAATTGGTAATGGTGCCAGGCGATGGATCGATCTCTTGAAGATTCCTGACTTCGTTCGCACGGCCGCCACACGCACCTTCCCATCAGCTCCTGTGACGATTTCATCGACGACGCCTGTTATCCACATTTGAGGAGGCACGTTGTCCTCGTGAATAATTACTACCGTGCCTGGTTGTAGATTGGTGGCCTCTTTCGTCCACTTGACGCGCTGCTGTAGGCTCAGCAGGTAGTCGCGAGACCAATCTCTCCAAAATCTCTGCTTGATCGCTGAGACGAGTTGCCATCGTTGCAAGTAGGTCAGTTTCGCCTCGGTTTGCAGCTGCGCGGATGCGGGTGGCAGCGTTGCGAGCGTTGTGCCTATTAGAAGATGGCCGGGAGTTATGACTTCCCCGTCGTTGGGATTGCTGCAGTCGGCGACGATTGGCCTCGAGTTCAACACCGCTTCCACCTCGACCAGGATGGTTTGGATTTCGTCCTCCTTGAGCAGAGCACCTCCAATGGCCCTCAGCATTAGGTGTTTGGCCGACTTGACGGCCGCCTCCCAAAGACCGCCGAAATGCGGAGCTCTCGGAGGGATGAACTCGAACGTGAAACGATGGGACGCAGCATATGCATGGATGCCTTCGAGTTGGCCATCTTTCTGGTCCATTAGTTGCTCCAGCCAGCGAGCGGCACCTACAAAATTGGTGGCATTGTCGCAGTAGAGCTTCCTGATGGGACCGCGCCGCCCAATGAACCTGGAGAGGCACAAAACAAACGTATTAGAAGTCAAGTCCTTTACCAGCTCTAAATGTACCGCCTTCGAAGTGAAGCAGACAAATAGGGCTATATACATTTTTAGAGGTTGCTTTCCCCGTACACCCAGAGATACTCTAACAGGTCCAAATAGGTCAACTCCGCTAATTTCGAATGGCCGATTGCAATGTAATCGTTCAGCGGGTAGATTGCCCATAATTTGGGACAACAACTTGGGCTTGTAATGAAAGCAATGCACACATTTGCGAACAATGGCATTACATTCTTGTCTCGCGTTTATTAACCATATTGTTTGTCGTAGCAACCCAACTAAAGCTCTGGGTCCAGCGTGACAGTTGATGCGGTGAATGTGTTGAAGGTATAATTCGACAAATCTGGAACCCTTAGGCATCAATAGAGGAAATTTTCATTATGACTCAAAGGGGCATGTAGTAAACGACCACCTACTCGAAGCAATGAAAGTGATCTGTTTCCAACATGCTCATCGCTAATAAAGGGACTGAGTTTTTGAAGAGCAGGTTGCAAGCACAACGATTTTTTGAGTTTTTTAATTTCAATTGCATATGAACTGTTTTGTACTGCCTCTACTATTTTTAAAAAGGCGACTCCCAGCTCGTCAGATGAAAGCAAAGTAGAACTCCATCGCAATCCAGTTCGCCTGCCTATAAAGCGAAGAACATATGCGACGACTTAACAATTTTCGAATAAGAGGAGAACTTTTCAACAATTTCAAGAATGGGGCTTGGTTCCATTTGTGCTGTAACAAGTGCGGTAGCAGATTTCTTCCTTTCCAGCGACGCATCGACATCTGTTAGCTGAAGATGTGGATTTAGGGGCCAGTTGCACTCTTCCTGTTGTAAGAATTTTGGACCACCGAACCAATCCGATGAGTTCACTTCGATCACAGAACAGCCTCGAGATGTTAAATCCGCTGGGTTTTCCTTCGTTGGTACGTGACGCCAGATCGCTGTGGATGTACTCTCCTGAATATATGCAATTCTATTTGCCACAAAGGTTGTTAACTGGGACGGATGAGTCTGAAGCCAATGGAGGACCACCTCCGAGTCTGACCATAACACGACCTTTTCCACTTGAAGATCGAGAATCGCAAGCACTTCTTCCCAAAGCTTGGCCAAAAGATGAGCTGCGCAAAGTTCAAGGCGAGGCACGGTTTTTGTTTTTAGGGGTGCAACTCGAGATCGTGCAGTGAGTAGGTGAACGAATATGCCACTGGGTTGTTCCACTCGAAGGTATAAACAACAGCCAAACGCTCTGGTAGAGGCATCAGCAAATCCGTGAATTTGGCATGGAACCTTCTCATTCGCACCAACATATCTCGGTATGGAAACTGTGCTCAAGTCACGGAATGTATCTGCAATAAGTTTCCATTTTTGCAGAAGTGTTTCTGGGATGGGATCATCCCAGTCTAAGCTGAGAAGCCAGATCTCTTGCAAGAAGATTTTTGCCTTCGTTATGACTGGACAAAGCAGTCCTAACGGATCGAAAAGACGAGCGATGAACGACAAAATCGACCTTTTGGTAGGCAAATTGTCCGAATCGAATTCCTGTAGTGAGTATTTGAAGACATCTAAGTGGGGGTTCCAAACGAGGCCTAATGTCTTCATGTCTCGCTGCTCTCCAGATGAAATCAAAGACTCTTCTGGCTGATTTTCGTCTATATTGCAGTTTGCAGCCCATTTTGTTAGCACGAATCCTGCTGATTTTAAAATGTCGTCTAACTCCTTGCGCAACTTCTTCAATTCTTCTATAGAATCAGCACCTGTCAAAACATCGTCCACATAAAAATCGCAAGCCAGTGAACGAGAACCGAGAGGATGCGACTGTGCGTACAAATCACTGAGATACTTCAAACATCTGACTGCTAAAAATGGAGCGCTAGCTGTTCCATATGTCACAGTGTTGAGACGATATATTTGCAATGGGTCAGTGTTTGTACGTCTCCAAACGATCAGTTGAAAATCTCGCTGCGCCTCGTCAACCTCAACTTGACGGTACATCTTCTCTATGTCTGCAGTCAATGCGTATTTGCGACAGCGAAATCTAAGTAGAATAGCATACAGACACGGCTGTATAGTTGCTCCGACCATCAGCAGATCGTTTAACGAAACTTGGGTTGTAGTTTTGCATGAAGCATCGAACACTGCTCGTAACTTAGTGGATGTGCTTTGAGGTCGTTCCACACATTGATACGGAATGAAGCAATGTGGAGTAGAGGGTATGGTATTGATTGTTGCAGTCATATGGCCCAGTGTTATATATTCTTCCATGAACTTGATAAGCATAGCCTTGAGGTGTGGTTTGGACTGCAAACGTCTTTCTAGTGATAAGAATCTTCTTTTTGCAATGTCGTATGAAGAACCAAGGATTCTTGGGCTTGACTTGAATGGCAACGATACTTGCAAACGACCTGAAGGCAAGCGAATAATGTTTTCAATAAATGATTTTTCGCACATCACCTGTTCTGGGGTACAGAGTTTTGACTCAGTTATGTTTGGAATTTGTTCCAACTCCCAGAAACGATTTACCAATTTATGAAGAGGGCAAGGCTCTTGCAAAGTGCTCACCAGAGAGCATGAAACTGGTATTTTTGGAACTGGTGACTTACTGCGTCCTGAAACAACCCAGCCAAAAACTGTGTTTTGCAAACTTGGTGCTTCTCTTCCTTGATTAATGTGACCATCTTTTAACAGCTCAAAGAAAGCGTCTGCACCCAACAACAAATCGACCTTTTGCGGCTTGTGGAAGTACGGGTCAGCAAGTTGAACTCCATCGGGCACTTTCCATGACTCGTGAGGGACTGATTTCTCTGGCTGATACGAGGAGATATTCTTGAGTACAACGAAATCAGCGACCATTTCAAAGGAATAAACTCTAGAGCAAATGGTAGCTTGAGCTATTTGATGAGCCGACAAACTTGACTGTCCAATGCCTACCAGACTTATATCCATTCGTGTACGTTTTAGTTGTAGACGTTTTGCCAATTCTTCGGTTATAAAATTAACTTGTGAACCTGAGTCCAAAAGTACTCTGCCTGTCTGAGGATTGCATCCGTTGCCTTTGACTTGGACAATGGCAGTTGCCAAAATGACTTGATCGATCTCCGATACCATTGCATGGTTCGAAGAAGCCGAGTTGCTATGTTGAATGTTAGGGACAGACTGAGAATTTGTAACAGACTGAGTCCACATTGGCTGATTCGCAGGTGCCGATGTGGCTGACTCATTCGAGTATCGATGCAGTAATGTATGATGGGGTTTGGAACAAACTCTGCAATGTGACGACTTGCAGGATGACACATTATGTCCTTTTCGCAAGCAGTTCAGACATAGTGGGAACCCTTTAGCGAACTTGAAACGAGTGGCAACAGAAGATGACGCAAAGGATGAGCACGAACTAATGAAATGATCATTGGATTTGCAAAATAGACATTTCGGATCAACAGCTTGAGTAGTGTGAGATACTGACAATGAAGTTTTGCCGGAAGTTCTCTGTTGTGTCTCCCGATGTGGCTTTCGGGACTTACAAGGTCCTGACGTGACTTCCTCAGCTGACAAATGTTGATAGCGCCTGTTAAGTGCGGATTCACAATCCTTCCACGACGGGATATTCTGATAGTCGAGACTCTCTTCCCATCTAGACCTTGTTTTGGCATCAACCTTTGACATGGTTATGTGAATTAACATAGCGTTGGCAATCTTCTTTTCATCGCCTACTGACAATAGGGATTCGTAAATGGCGGTGACAGTGTCAATTAATGATCTTAAAGATGCTGCAGATGGACTCTGAATGGGCTGAAGATCAAAAAGTTTCGCAATGCTGTCGAAGAAAATCAAACACTCACAGTCATACACCTGCTTTAATGCTGCTAATGCTTTAGGATAATTTGAATCAGTCACCTGAAAGGCCTTAACTGTGCCCAAGGCTTCCTTCTCTAAACAATTAAGCAAATGATTGAACTTCTCGACATTTGATAATGTTGGATCATTGTCAACAATATTCTCGAACAATCCAAAAAAATTTTTAAATTCAGAATAACTGCCACCAAATTTTGGCAGTTTCATTTGTGGCAAGTGTCTGGTATGTGAGACAGTTGTTTTCAAAAGTGTATCATTATGCACTTGAACTTGAGAGCGGGCACTAGCCGACATAATCAGTGCCTTAGTCGACACGCATAAATCCTCCAAGTCTGCTCGTGATGCCAGATGAGGATTTGTATTTTCAAGTGTGAGCTGCAGCTCAAATGCGCGGTCGACGTACTTCTCCAGAATAGCTAACCGACATTCTAGCTCCAATTTGTTAAACGAGACTGTTTTTTCCTTGATTGACTTCTGTATCCTTTCAATATGCTGCTTTACAGCTTCCAGTTGACTAAGACAGTCAACTTCATCAGGCACATCTATGTCGATACTGCTTTGCTTAGAAACAGCACGCTTTTTTCCAGCCATGGTTCTTTGGTTTAGCTGAACTTGCAAACAACAGCTGAATTTATTTACCGGACTATAATAATTGCAATTGCCCAACCAATCAAACTACTTGCAAGTTGACCACGGCCCTTCAATTAGTTAGGGATGCTTTCGCCACTACTCCAAATGCTATCACAGTCTTTGCTACTAACCTATGCTAACATCGAGAAAATAATTTCAAAGCGATCAAATGCAGCCACAGAACTCTCCCATGCGAGAATAAGCTGATATGTTGGTGTTAAGGCGAATTGGCAGGAATTGAGTGCGAGAGGAGAATCGACGAAAACTTAGCGGCCGTAACAACAACAAGTCCAGCTGCGAACAATTCAAGGGCACTCACTAGCGGTAAATGTGACGAGCGCAGCAGCAACAAGATGTGTGGTTTGTATGTGTAGCTTGCCAACAGACTCTGCGCTTAGCAACGACGAAGTTGGTGCCAAGCGACAATGCTGAAATTAACGGTTATATCGTTTGCCGCTCCGCCAGCCCAATATGCAAATGTATGTATGTATGTATATTTTTGTGCCAATGCACAAATGTATGTATGTATTTAGGAAATGGGTTTAATGCAACGACATATACGTTTGTACGTATGCAATTAAATACATACATATGTATATGTTGTTAACACAATTTACCAACAATTACGGTTGCACTTGTTACCTGGTGTGAATCGCTTCCCAGCAAATCATGGCAATTCCAGCGATTGCGCGAGCTCATACCAAACCCGGGTTGATCCAGCAGCCAGCAACCAAGTTCACACTCCAATTTGTCCAACAAGCTAGGGTTAGAATCCAACAACGATTCCGAGCAAGAAGGATGACCACAAGCAATAGTCGGAATCCAACAACGATTCCGATTGAGAAGGATGACCACAAGCAATAGTCGGAATCCAACAACGATTCCGATTGAGGTTAGGTGTGGGAATCCAACGGTGATTCCGGGCGAGATTAGGAATCCAACAAGAAATAAATCCAACGATGTCCAGTATTTGTGTGTGGTGTCCACCCGGGGGCGCCAGAATGTTTGCCCAAATGGCAAATGTATCCAAAGTGCCGGTAAGGCACAAGCAACTTGTTTTAATTTTTATGTTGTGCACACACACACACCGAGAACGAATTGACTGCACACGTTGATCTTCAATTTTCAGAGTGAGTATTTATTGCCAAATGCAATGGCTTCTTGTCTGCTCAATTCGCCTCAATCGAATTGGCGAGAGAGCAAGAGAGAGTTACATTTTATACCAGAGATAGAGATGTTCTTTTCATCATAACATTCTAACATGATTTCAGGGAATTTCAATCGAATTGTCTTGAGTACTTTTAAATATAAATATAACTAAATAATAATTAGGCATGAAATGCCCAAACACGAACGATCGCCGTTTTGCTTTTTCTCTTTCTTTCCAACGTTGCCGCTACCTCTGCCGGCCTCGTTCTCGCCGTTGCCTTTGCTCCAACACTTCGCCGCAAAATGCCCTTGCTTCCCGCATTTAAAGCACTTCAAATTTCGCCGACGATTCGCCGAATCTCCATTACTGTTGTTTTGCCGATTCTCTGTTCCTCCCACAGCTGGAGATGAACGCGCCACAAATGCTTGCCCGCTCTCTTCTTTTTCATTTCCTTTGCGCCTTTCATGTTCTTCTACCAGCTTACATTTTATTACGCTGAATGGAGGCAACTCGTCGCGCGCCTCCAAGGCAACCACAAAGTTTTCATATGAAGCTGGCAAGCTGGCCAAAAGCATTATGACAAACAACTCTTCCTGAAGTGTTATACCAATTTCAGACAACTTTTCAACTATATTTGAAAACTCAGTTACATGTTTTTGCACATTATCGTTCTCTTTCATTCTTTTGTTCAACAACTGCTTGAACAGCGTCACTTTGCGTAGGCCGATGGAGCTTCTCCAATTCGCTTCAAATTTCACTAGCACTCCGGCACTTTTTGACTACAGTTATTTGAGACGCATTTATTGTCAGAAATATCACTGCCATTGCCTTGTCGTTTTGACTTTTCCACAATCCATATGAAACGCTGGTTTCATCTTCTGGTTATTCCAGATCTCCTGACACAACTGTCCACAAATCTTGATGCACTAATACACTACGCATCAACACACACCACGTGTCATAATTGCAATCGTCCAATTTATCTATATTATATAGACCACTCATTTTGATTTCTGTTCTCGCCACACACGCGTTCTTGTCGCTTCTTGCAACTTTTTTTCTGCCAATTTTCTTTTGTCTTTTTTTCGCACGCTTCAACGCAATTAAATTTTCTTTCACAAAATCTTTGCATAAACCTTTATGCTTCACTTTCAATGTTCTTTTACTCTTCACTATGGCTGGGCTCATGACCTGTAGGAGAGTGGCTGTTTTAGCCGGTGGAAATAATCTGCCAAAGAGTAAAACACGAGTCGAACCACATCGTTTGGATGATCAATAGAGACTGGCTTTATTCATAAGCTTAACATATAGCTTACAGCAAGAGTACAGAGTTGCCACATAGGCCCAACATATTCTGTTGTTTACATTTAAGGGTTGCAGTATCAACAGTTTAATTAATAAGCTGTTAAGTACAAACTTAAGTAAATTTATCGAACTACAAGAAGTTCAGGCACAAACTATTTTCGGACAACTTAGGGATCAAATATTTAAAATTATAGATTTAAATGAACTTCAAATCCAATTGCTCATCTCGTATTCACAGCCAGCACTATTTCAGTACACTTTAACCCCAGAACAAAAAATCCAAATTGAAGATACAATGGCTCAATCACCCATTGAATGTCTCAATACAGCCTCTCTCTCATCCCTGAGTTCGACGGAAATGCTGAATATCTTCAAAGTTTTCTAGATGCACTAGATCTATTAACTACCATAGTAAGCTCCTCTAATACTTCACTAGCAGTAAATCTTATTAAAACAACTTAAGGGTACAGCTAGAACCCTGATCAGCAATGAGGCATCCATTGCAGATATTAAAACAAGACTAAGCCCTACGGTCAAGACAGAGTCAGTTGAGGTGCTATCAGCAAAAATAATGAGGATAAAACAAAATAATAAATCAGCAAACAACTATACTAATGCAATAGTTGAACTGACTTAAGCTTTAGAAAATGCATACATTAAAGATGGAGTACCAATGCAAGATGCGAATAAGTATTCGACGCAGGTAGCCGTTAATGCAATGATAAAAAACTGTTCTTTAGAAAATGATAAGACTGTTATGGAAGCAGGCCAATTCAACAATATGAATGAAGGCGTTTCTAAATTTGTAAACAGTTGTACAGAATTCAGCGGTCAACAGAACGCAATTTTTTTTTCAAATCAGCGAAACATAAACCAGTGTTTCAACATACAATATCTGTTGGAGAAGATCATCGCCTTCATATTCATTTATTTCCACATTTATATATTGTTTACCTAGTTCTAAGCATCTATCCCACATTGTACACACACAATTGCTGTAATCCCTTCACCGCTCACGAAGATCTTTTGTTATACACGCACTCTTTGTCTACTTCATTTCAATCATTAAAATTAGTGCATATTAGAGATCGAATGCAATCAGACGTCTTAATTTTTGTCCCCAATAAACTCTGCATAGGGCAGAGTCCGAACCATTTGCTTAATACACTCTGCACAAGGGCAGAGTCCCAACATTTTGGCGACCGTGACAGGACCGCTGCAATTGGCATGTCCCAACATAAAACCATTAAATTTGTTTAAATTCGTTTATTGAAAAGTCAACTACGTGCTTCCAAGAAACTCAATCGGAGTGAACACATAACCTGTACCAGCATCGTGTTCATCAAATCAGTTGCTTGGAGATCAGCGCATAAGAGAATCGACAATTACAGCGCTGCCTACGCCGACGTCGTCGTCAACATAGTCCCGCAACACATGCATGTGCTGAAACCGTCAGCTTAACCACACTTCACACGCATCAAAATAAGAGAAGTTAAATAAAAGCTCATTTGTTTCTTTTCATCGTTTATTGTTTGCCAATCCACTATCACTACCTTTGCTCATCGTTACTGGTTCCCCTCTCTTAAAATGTCTCCTCCCTTAAATAAAACTGAGTTATCTTCTTTAAGACAGAATAGAAATACCATCTTGAGAAATATATCAAGTTTGAAAGCAACATTCGTTAGTGGACACCACAATCGTTTACCTTCGCTTAAATTACAAAAGTTTGATGGCAAATACAGTGATTATAAAAAATTCATCACTGCTTTTGGAACCATGGTGCATGACGACCCTTCAATTTCTGCTGTTGACAATTTAAATTATTTACTCAGCTGTCTCTCAGGTCCTGCCCTAAGCGTCGTTTCAAGTGACTGAAGATAATTATCCAAAGACAGTGAATCAATTGAAAGAACGATATGACAAGAAAGTTCTTATTTTCGTTGAACATATAGCTAGTCTGTTCGATGTTCCAGCCATGAAAAGGTCAGACCCAGCCAGTCTTCGTGTGATCTTAGATACAGTAGCTGCACTTCGTGGATCATTGCTTTCATTAGGATCGGAGGCAGATGTGATGAATGCCATTTTAATACATCTTGTCTTATTAAAGTTGGATGCCGATTCGAAACAGGCCTATGATCGTGTACAAGAATATGAGAAGTTGCCACCCTGGGATTTTTGCTATCAAACGCTCAGAGAGCAATGCTAAACATTTACCAGAGCATAAGCCAGTTATGAAAGATCGCCCGAGCCAAAACAAAAAGGCTTTTGTTGTTTCTCAGAATAGTTGCCAAAAGTGTGCAGCCACGGATCATATGCTTGCAGGTTGCCCATCCTTTACGTCACTAACTGTTGCTGAAAGGTATACATTTGTAAAGCAGACTTCTTTATGTTTCAACTGTTTGCGCAAGGGTCACATGGCTGCTAAGTGTTTGAGGAAATCTCGATGCCGCGTGTGCCAAGGACTGCATCATAACTCCTTGCTTAAAGGATCTTCGGAGCAAGTTGCCACCATACCTGCTCAACTACCAAGTCAGTCAGCACACGAGCCCACCCATGCAGTCTCTATGATTTTACGCCACTCACGACGCGCGTTAATGCCTACAGCAATCGTTTTGATTCGAGATAACTTTGGCATATTTCAGCCTGCTCGAGCGTTGCTCTATTCGGGCCCAGAAATCAATTTTGTATCTGAAGAACTTGCCAAGAGACTTCAACTCAAGTTTCATAGACAAAATTATGAAATCTCTGGTATAGCAGACGTACGCTCACAAATGAAATTTGCAGTTATGACTTCGTTATATTGATACTTCCTCATGGAACATACCCGAAGATCTGCTCATAAGCACACAGGAGTTCTTTGACTTAATCTCAGATGGAAAAATTACCCTTGGTCCTGGTTTGCCTTGCTTGATAAACACTGCCCTTGGTTGGATAGTAGGCGGGAAAATCAACGAAGTTTCACACTCAACACCTTATACTTGTAACGAAACTCGATCCTTGAATAAAAATAATCTATTGGAAAGGTTTTGGCAGATTGAGGAGTTCGTTGTTCCTGACCCCAATCATAAGATTCTCAGCAAGGAAGAGCAAATGTGTGAAAACCACTTTCAGGAACACACAAAATTCCTTCAGTCAGGACGAGTTTAGGTTCATCTACCGTTCAAAGAGTCACCTAAGATACTTGGAGAGTCCTATGAAATTGCAAAGCGTAGATTTCTGCAGCTTGAGCGTCGTCTAGATCGTCAACCCCTACTTAGGGAAATGTATATCAACTTTATGGATGAATATTTAGCCCTGAAGCATATGGAGCGCATGCCAGCGTTCTACCCAAAGAAGTCAAACTATGTAATTCTACACCATGGCGTCATTCGGCCAGAAAGTGAAACAACCAAGCTTCGAGCAGTATTCGACGGTTCTTGTAAGAGCTCTTCAAACATTTCACTAAATGAAATCTTATATGTTGGTCCGACTATCCAGCAAAATCTTATATTGACATTTCTATCGTTTCGCTTATATCGCCATGCTCTTACGGCCGATATATCAAAAATGTATCGACAGTTTATTATCGACCCTGAATATCGGATATATCAGCTTATTCTATGGAGACGATCACCCAATGAATCATTAGAACTCTTCCAGCTAAACACTGTAACCTATGGCATGTCTTGTGCCCCATACCTCGCAAACCGCAGTCTAAAATTTATAGCCGACTACTATAAAAAGGAATTTTCAGTTGGAGCAGCCGTTCTTGAAGGAACTATGTACGTGGACGACCTTCTTACAGGAGCAGAAAGTGCTGAGGAGCTGGAGGAGATGATAACTGAGGTTACCAATATTCTCTCTAAAGCGGGACTAGAGCTCGCTAAATGGAACACAAGTCTTTCAGAAGCAGATTCCGAATTTCATTTCAAAGTCGACCGCAAGGAAATTACCAAAGCTCTT
Organism: Lordiphosa andalusiaca; assembly: GCA_035044965.1. Lineage (NCBI taxonomy): Eukaryota > Metazoa > Arthropoda > Insecta > Diptera > Drosophilidae > Lordiphosa > Lordiphosa andalusiaca. The sequence continues at coordinate 16,560 of JAWNNM010001913.1, read as the reverse complement.
GGTATGTCTTGGCAACCAAAAAAGGATCTATTTTGTTTTCGCTACAGTCTACCAATCTGTCCTGTTCCCACCAAACGATCTGTTCTGTCTATTACTGCTCGCTTATATGACTTGCTTGGCCTAGTATCTCCTGTTGTTGTTCGATGCACAATTTTCCTTCAGGAGTTATGTCTAAATGGTCTTGACTGGGATGCAGTACTCCCTGCTGAGCTGGAGACTCAGTGGAAGCAGATTGAATCGGATCTACACAACCTCAACTTCATCGAAGTTCCAAGATTTGTAAATACTTCGTTGAACTACACTTGCGAAATTTACGGCTTTTCAGATGCATCCGAACATGCATATGGATGTTGCATCTATCTGAGACCATATGTAGAAGAAGAGATTACGACGGCATTGATTATAGCAAAATCACGAGTTGCGCCATAAAAATCAATCTCACTTCCTCGTTTGAAATTATGCGCTACATTCTTACTTTGCAAAACTTGGCTTAAAATCAAACACAAGCTTGAATTTGGTAGATGGTATTTTCTTTTGGACAGACTCCAAAATTGTCTTGCATTGGCTTAAAATGCACTCTTCAAAACTACACTGCTTCGTTGCTAATCGCATTTCGGAAATGCAGTCTATTGCTCCTACGGTGAACTGGAGGCACGTTCCTGGAAAAAACAACCCAGCGGATATAGTATCCCGAGGATGCCAAGCTAGTGAGCTTAATAAGACTATCTAATTTACTATACCATCATATTTGTCACGACGCATCTCAATGGCCTCAAACTTCGTTGGAAACCAAAATTCCCGATTCAGATTTGGAGCAGCGGAAGGCAGTGGTTTTAAAGTGTAGTGATAGTGGCAACGAGGGAACTTTTATTGAGCAGATTTTAATCAAGTTCTCAACTTATCGTCGTACTTTGCGAGTTATGGCTTTCGTGTTGCGAGTCTTCAACAAAGTTAGAGCTAGTCGAGGTTGTACACGAGAAAAGGCGATTTACACATCATCAACTGAATTGCGTCACACATTTAATTTCCTTGTCTCTCAAATTCAACAACAAGCGTATGGCAAGGAAATAAGTCTATTGAAGGCCAACAAGATTCTCTCACCTGAATTTCAAAGGTTGAATCTCTTCCTAACAGAAATTAAAATGGATCATAATTCTGTGCCTGTACTGCGCGTAGCTTGCCGCTTAGCCAAGGCGCCAATACCCTTTGATGCCAAATTTCCGCTGCTGCTTCCAAAGAAACACATTTTCACTACCATGTTTGTTGAGCATCTGCACCGGCAACATCTTCATGCTGGATCCAAAGTATTAATTGGCCTACTTCGTCTCCAAGTCTGGATCATCAATGCGCGAGAGGTGGCACGTAAAGTGGTCAGAAGCTGCGTTCACTGTTACCACTATAAGCCTCAACTGCTGAACCAAATTATGAGTGCACTGCCGGCGGATCAATTTCTGTCCAACAAACCATTTCTGGTATCCGGAGTTGAGCTTTGCGGACCGTTCCTCACTTCCTATCGAATCCGCAGCAAGGTGTCCTACAAGACGTACTTGGCTGTGTTCGTCTGCTTTTCTTTGAAAGCAGTCCATGTTGAACTCATTTCCGACTTGTCTTCGAATAATTTTATTCTCTGTTTAAAGCGCTTCATTGGACGCAGAGGTATCCCTTACCGCATCTACTGCGATAACGCCACTAATTTTGTGGGTGGCCCAGCCATCTTACCTAACTCGTTGGCAGCGAGTAACATATCTAAAACAACGGTTTTGGGAACTGTGAAGGCGCGACTACCTACACTCATTGCAGTTGCGAACCAAATGGCTTCACCCGCAGGCCAACATCAAATGCGATCAGGTTGTTTTGGTTCATGAGGACACTCTACCTCCCCAAGAATGGCTATTGGGGCGAATAATCAGCACTCACGCCGGCGCTGACGGACGAGTCAGAGTGGCCGACGTAAAGACGAAAAAGGGAACTATTCGCCGACCTATTTGCAAACTAGCCCCACTCCCCAGGCAAGAAGATTAGTGAAAAGAACTTGGACCTTTCACCGGGCGGAGTCTGTTGGAGAAGATCATCGCCCTCATATTCATCATACATTTATTGCCACTTATTTCCACATTTATATATTGTTTACCTAGTTCTAAGCATCAATCCCACATTGTACACACACAATTGCTGTAATCCCTTCACCGCTCACGAAGAGCTTTTGTTATACACGCACTCTTTGTCTATTATATTTCAATCATTAAAATTAGTGCATATTGGAGATCGAATGCAATCAGACGTCTTAATTTTTGTCCCCAATAAACTCTGCATAGGGCAGAGTCCGAACCATTTGCTTAATACACTCTGCACAAGGGCAGAGTCCCAACAATATCAATACAATAATAGTCCTCAAGGACGATTTTACAACAACAGGAACAACCATCAAAGACGCAACTACAACAATAATACCAACGATTATTATAGAAACAATAATAACTATCAGCAACAAAATTATCAAAATAATCGTGGTCAAGGTAGAGGTAACAACAGCAATGTCAGAGTGACAAACGGGGAAGCACAGTCGGAAACTACGAAATTCCCCTGAGTACAGAATAAGAACAAGTACTATATATACTCTAAGTCTAAGTCTAAACAGCTACACTACTCTAAATTCAAACAAAATATCACTTCTATTAGATACAGGCGCATATATTTCATTACTAAAAACAAGAAAGAAAGTCGGTTAAGCCCGACTATAGCATACTCTGTACCAACGAAATTATATGCTCAGCATATATTTTGATGCGGCAGTAGCAACTGAAAGCAGCGCTGCTTCTTCGCTGCAGCAGCGAACAGTCTTTTGATCATGGCTCGAAAACCGTTCATCCAATCTTCACCATTCCTTTGGCTGATCGATAAGTTATTCTTATTACTAAATATATCTAGAAGGAACAACCCACCTATCTAAAACTGTAGGAGATATGACGTTTTTTCTAAATTCCGGGTGGGCAGGGGGCGTGGCCAAAATTGAAAATAAACTTGATCTGCCTGCAGACATAAGAAGCATATGTCCCATACATGTCAAACCTCTATCTCTTACCATCTCTGGGATCTGTGCGTTCATACGGACAGACAGACGGACAGACAGACAGAGAGACAGACGGACAGACCCTATACTTTATAGGGTCGGAGATGCTTCCTTCTTGATGTTACATACTTTTGCACAAACTTATAATACTGTGTACCTACGGTACAGAGTATAATAACAAAACTAATAAACAACCAAAGGATAAATACGTAAAATTTCGCCAATTTAAATGGGATTGGAGAAGACATAGTTCGATCAATAGGAGAAACAAGCCTTATCCTTATTTTAAATACCAAAAATATCAACCATTCATTTCAGGTAGTCAATGATAATTTTCCAATACCATGCGACGGTATATTAGGATTAGACTTTCTAAAAAAAATTTAATTGCATAATTGATTACGCTGTACGCTTACGGCGATTGACTGTCTTATAACATAAAGACGGTTTCTTTTCTGATTGGTAGCGGCCTAAGGTAGGTGGCTGCTTCATGGATGGCCACCACCTCCGCTTGTTATACGCTAGAGTGATCAGAAAGGCGGAACGACATGTTCAAATTTAGGTTGGAGGAGAAGACTCCCCCTTCAACTTTTGCGTTTTGCTTAAAGCCATCAGTACAGATGTTGTTGGCATTAACTCTGCTGTCGGGAATGATGTCCCACTCGTGTCGGCTTGGAATGCAGACATCGTATGATTTGGTGAACGTCGTTTATGGCTAACGAATTACCCCCGTTCCAGGCATCGGATGCTCTTAGACTAAAAGCTATTGTTGTAGACAATTGCTTTGACTTAAGGTCTAGTGGAAGGAGGTGGAAAATAGTATTTAGCGCTTCCGTGGGTGTTGTTCAGAGAGCGCCGCTAATACAGATTTCCGCACTTCTCTGTACCTTGTGAAGATTGTTGAGGACTGAGAAATTCTCAAGCGCTGGCCACTAAATTAGTGCTCCCTAGAGAAGTATGGGGCAGACCACGGCTGAGTAAAGCCAGAGTACTATGAAAGGGGTAAAGCCCCATTTGCGGCCTATGGCCTTTTTGCACGAGAAAAGGGGAATGGTTGCCTTCTTTATGGGTTCGTTTATGTTGTCATTCCAGAGTGACTCCCAAGTATTTGGCATTGTCTCTTAATTTAGGGCTTGCTCCATTGATATTTAGTATAAGATATAAGATCAGAAATTTGGTACCTTTTTGTAAAAAGCACTGTTCCGTCTTCACTGGGCTTACGCCCATGCCGATAGATATTGTCCACTGAGCAAGTGTAGTCAGTGCGTTCTGCATAAGGTCACACAGCGTCTGTGGAAATAGTCCAAATTTGAAAATGGCAAAATCGTTTGCGTAAGCCACCACTACGTGTCCCTCCGCCACCATGAGCCGCAGCAGTTGGCTAACTCCCACAACAAATAGTAGCGGAGAGAGAACGCCTCCTTTCGGAGTACCTCTGTTAACATATCTGCGAGCAGATGCACCGCCCAGCTCGGAATACACCGTCCTGCAGGTTAGCAATTGTTCGATGAATCTTACCTGCGGCACATCCACTCACACATATGTTAACGCTGTGGTGATAGCTTTAGGTTGGACGTTATTGAAAGCACCCTTAATTTCGAGAAATGCTACTAGAGAATAATCTTTTACTTCAAGACATCTTTCAATCTTTGAGATGAGAGATTGCAAAGCTGAGGTAATGGCTTTAGGTTGAACGATATTAAAGGCCCATTCAATGTCGAGATGTTGTTGTAAGCATGTTGTGTGCTTGCTTAATGAGAGACTTATAATTTGACTCTGCTGTGCATCTATAAGTCTCTCAAGAGTTTTGAGTAGACAGGCGGATAGGCTGATTGGCCTATAATCGTTCGGTTTCACATGTGAAACTTTGGCAGCTTTCGGTGTGAATACCACTTTAGTTTCTCTACATATGGTGGGGGTATAGTTGATTTTGAGACAGCTTACATAGATTGTGTAAAGCCAAGTCATTGTTTACCCAGTGCTGTGTTGTAGTTCGGCTGGAAATATGATATCTGGGCCAGGTGATTTAATCGAATTGAAATAATCGATTGCACACTTAATTTTGGCCACAGTGACAATGGTGTTCACATGATTTGTAAAAAGGTCGGTTGGCCTAAATTGAGTTATTCGGTTAAGGGAGCACTCAGGAAAGTGAGTGCTTAGCAAAAGTGCTTACTGTTGGTGAGCTTGCCAGGAGTGCATTCTGAACTCTTTTTGGAGCTTGTCAAGCTCTGCAGACCACCAAGGTGGTTTTATGGTGGATTTTTTTTTTCAAGGGGGCAAGTCCTATTAAAAGAGGCCGCATAGGCGTTAGTGAGCGTATCGACAAGATCATGTATCTGTTTCCCCGTCTTAGGTGTAAATGGTGGGGACGGTTCAAGCTTTTTTGAGAGAAGTTTGTTGAGTGAACCCCAGTTTGTATGGTTTGGGTTCTGTATCTTTTGGGGTGAAAGACACTTGTATGTTAAAAAGATCTCGATGCATCTGTGGTCAGAGAAGGAGTACTCTGACAGCGCCTTCCATGAAACCAATTGATCACAGAGGTCTTCGGAGATAAGGGTAATATCCAAGACCTCCATTCGATTTTTGGTAATAAAGATAGGGTCGTTTCCTTTATTTGCGATATGCAGATTTTTCTGAACAATGTAGTTGAACAGTGACTCACCGCGCTCGTTGATATCTGTGCTGCCCCATAATGTGTGTTGTGAGTTGGCATCGCCTCCTAAGATGAGGCTTGTGTTGGTTTAAGTGCTATTTCCGGCTAGATCCCGGAGTAAAGTAGGTGGTGAAGGGCTCACGGCGTCATGAGCCATATAAAAAGAGGCCAACCTGATGGCTGAACTCCCCAGTTCCAGGCTGATCATGGTGATGTCTCCATCACTGAACTGAGGAAGAAGAAGTGTTTTAAAATGTTTTTTTTTCATGTTCTAATTTTTCCCTTTCCCTTGGTGTGGAAATGGTTATATTTTGGTGTCCTCAAGCCATTGATTCTGTCACCAAAAATTCATGGCTCTTGGACAAACACAATAAACACGAGGATAGACGAAGTAGAAGTGCAGCGGTTTCCGCTTTAGAGTGGTGCAAGTTTATTTGCAACACCCAAATCATTTTAAGAGAATCTCTCCTCTTTCAAGATGGCATCGGCATCCACCGGTTGTAAAAGCTCCTGTTCGGTATACAGTCGCCCGAAAGCTGGTCCATAGTCTGAATCACCTGAGATGTAACCAGATCGTTCCTCTTGTTGAGGTGTGCGCTCTACTTCCATCGCATCATCACTACAATCCTCCTCCTCTACCTCAACGCTTGCATCTAAGCTTGCGAGCTCTGCTGTGTCGGCCTTGGACACGTTCATGAAAACCCTATGGAACCCATAGTTCAGGATTCCATCGCATTTGGCTAAATGCTCTGCCGTTTCGCAATCAACCTGGAAGGTAAATAGGGTGGTTGCTTTTGTGTACCGTTCCACTTTGATGACCTTCCAGTTACTGGTAGTGCCCCAGGGTTCATCGTCTTCATGAGCTCTGGGATCTTTTCTGGTTCCGCAGGGAGTACGGGTAACTAGACCCTGGCCCTCGGACAAGATGGTATGTCCTTGGCGTCCACAACCCTCAGCTTTGCTCCAGGGTATAATACACCCATCTTTAAAATGTCAAACTGGTAGAGAACCATAGTCCATAGTCTGAACTACCTGAGATGTAACCAGATCGTTCCTCTTGTTGAGGGGTGCGCTCTACTTCCATCTCATCATCATTACAATCCTCTTCCTCTACCTCAACGTTTGCATCTAAGCTTGCGAGCTCTGTTGTGTCGATCTTGGACACGTTCATAAAAACCCTCTGGAACCCATAGTTCAGGGTTGAATCGCATTTGGTTAACTGCTCGGCCGTTTATTCATCAACCTTTAAGAACAGTGCCGTTTAGTATATTATAATAAAAGGATTCAATAATTACTTTTTATCAATCTACAGACTTCGGCACCTGAAAGAAAAGCAAGGGTTTCCCCGAAAAACTTTAAAGCTTCTTCAAGAATCTGGCTGTAAAATGACTAAAAACACGCACACCAAAGTCACAGCTTAAAAGTGTCAGTACTAATTAGTTATTAGCAGTAACGCGTTAGGTCTTTTTTGTGGCGTAACAAATTGATCAAATGATGTGTACTTACGTCGCTAACCAAAAGTAAAAATTTTAAAACCAAAAGTTTATGGAATGGCACAGATCGAACTGATGAGCTCTGCGAAGCGTTGCACTTCACTTGTAGTGGGGTACTTTGCACTGAGTGGGCAAGTTCGCTGATTGGGTGGTAGTGGATGCACACACTTGCGTCTGCCGGCTGCCACAGAGGGGGTGATGTTGCAGAAGCAGGTTCAGGTTTCAGGCTCAAAACGAATTTGAGTTGATCAAAAATTAAGTGGCACTTTAGTGATTTAAACAAACACTGTTTATGCACAAATAAGCGGTTGCATAAAAAATATTTTATTTATTCGCGAAGCACAACAAAAACTCAACCGTACGACCAGTGTGACCAGATCAGATCTCCCTGTATATTTGGGTGGGTCAATTTGATCGAGCCAAAAAAAACGTAGTAAGCCTTCACCAGAAACTGAATGTAAGAGCCATAAACATTTCAGGTTGAGTTATTTGAACAACATAATAAAAGGTGGCGTGGAATCTAAATATATTCATGTTATTCCTTAAGCTGGGTACGAAGAACGCCAAAACGCAAACGAAAAACTCCATACAAAAAAGGCACTGTCAAACCGTTCACAAAGTTTTTTTTTACAGTACTCCCGCAATTTCTATTTCCACTTCCTCCCACAGGTGATTTTTCTTCCAGTTCCCCTTCCTCTCTTTAGTGGCCAGCCGGCCGCTCTACCATTGCCATCTCCCGCTGCATGTCCTACTCCGGACACGAGAATTCCCGATTCCAGGCTGGACGGCTGCTCGGGGCCACTGTTCACTTCCATCCCATATTGCCGGGGTGGCTGGCACTTAGACCGGTGTTGCGACGTCGCACCGTTGCCGTCCTAAGTGCTACTAGTTTTGCCTATTTTCAAAATAGATCGATCATTACTAGTAACACCGAGTTCCCATGCTTCTGTGGCGAAAAGGGCCCTACGAAATCAGCACAAACTGTTGCCGGTTCTTCGGCGATCGGCGGGGTCACCCCAGCCTCTTGCAATTGGTGAGGTTCATATTTTTGGAATGTTCCTCATCTTCCTACATACTTCCGAATGTCCCTTTGCATTCCGGGCCAGTAATACCTCGCCCGTGTGCCCTGCTCAACAGCAGGCAACCCGCATCATGATTTTCATGAAGCACCCTTTACTGCTCTCTTTCTGGCACACAATTTCCACGCAGCGACTTCTTCATGACTCTTTTTTTTTACTTTTGCGGATTCTTTTGAATCTTCCTTTCCATTCTTTGGATCCACCCGATCCTCTCACCCGCATCGGCTATCGGCCATAGCTTGCCGTGAGAGTGCATCTGCTACCACATTGAACTTGCCTTTTCTGGACACTACCTCGAACACACACTGCTGTAATTCTAAAGCTCATCGGGCAGTCCGCCCGGATGGCTTTCTATAGAATTCAGCCATTTTAGTGCCATGTGGTCCGTTATGACTTTAAAACGATATCCCTCTATATATTGTCGTAATTTCGGTATCGCCCAAACAATCTCCAGGCACTCATTCTCTGTCGCAGAACCATTTTGCTCTGCTGCGTTGAGAGTTCTACTGGTGCAGGAGATAACTCTTCTCCTTCGTCCGATGACTGAGTCAAGTTAGCTCCCAAGCCGTAATTGCTCGCATCCGCTTGCAGCTGCAATTCTTTTTCAAAATCTGGGCACTGCAGTATGGGTGCAGTCGTAAGTCTTGCTCGAACTTCCTCGAGTGCATTCCGTCTTTCCTCCGTCCACTCCCTTTTGACTTCTTTTTTGAGTAGAGCGTTCAATGGTTGTTCCGTAGACGCGAATCCGGGACAAATCGCCTGTCCCATGACGCTACCCCCAGATACTAACTTAATTTTCTGACATTTGTCCGCCCTATCACAATGATGTCGTCTAGATATGCGAATGCATGCGGCATCATTTCTGGATCAATTACGTGGTTGGAGCTGATGAGAGGCAGAGCGGCATTGCTTGCCACTGGAATAGCACCCTTCCTAGAACCGTAAAGACTGTACAGGGTCTGCTTGCCGGTTCCAATGGATTTTGCCTGTAGTTATCCTTTAAGTCGATGCTACTTCCCTTAATTGCTATTAATATGACTTACCCTATGCAATATAAATGCATCCTTTTCCATTCGTGAATTCACATCCCTAAAATCTATACAAAAACTCCGTTTTCCAGTCTTCTTTTTAACCATTACCACTGGTGCACTATGAGGACGAAGGCTTAATTCAACCCTTTTCCAACAATTCATCCACTTTGCTGTTTATCTCAGCCTGCATTTTGTATTTTTTTGGAACGTATCGTTGCTTCACCGGCCTGTCGTCTTTCATAGTTATCCTATGTTCCTATATGTAATATTTGAAGACCTTTCATTTTTACAAATTCCGCTAGCTCTTTTTGTAAAAATTTTTCCACGCTCGCTTCTGGACTTTCTACCTAAGGCTCAGCTCTTGCTCTTGGCTCTTCTGGACTGTTCTTCTCGGTTTCCACTACTGCCACTGATATTTTCTCCTCCAACCAACCATTTCTTCTGCCTCTGTGTGGATCTTAATTATCATACCAGCACATTTAACTTTCAAACCAGCCTTTACTAGGAAATCCAATCCCAGCACCAGTCCGCTTATAACTCCTGGCAGGACCAGTAATTCTATTGCTATTTCCGAAGCTTATCTTGGTTCGAATTGTTTTCTGCTCCTGTCATCTGTTGGACTCACTCGTCTTTTCGCACAGTTAGTCGATTCTTCCCCACGCATCCTGTGGAACATCTCTTCGCTCCCAAAGCTACGGGTACCTACAGGTCAACAGTGGCCTTTTACTCTGTCTTCCCGATCAGCACTGTTGGAGACAAATGCGCTCCCTCCTCCTTTAACTCTCCTATTAATGCTGAGGGGCTGGTCCTGACGACTACCGCTCGTCCCTCGCAGACCGGGGTCGATGATCGTTTCCCGAACGCCTGCAGCACTGCCAAGTTTTCACTCCTATCCGTCCGCACTGCGAACAGTATTCTCTCCACACCCTTTGGTATGCTTGTGAGGGGATTTCCACAAATCCTTCCTTGTCCTTGGGGTGCTATTCTTACACATCTATGACAACAGCCAGACTGTGCCTGCGATTCTGTCGCGGCTGTATTGGAAGAGCTGACTGAAATCCGGTAAGCTGTCCACTGCTGGTTATGTGCCACATACCGCTTTAGATCTATCCATTTAAGAAACTCTGGCAATGTCCTCGGTAACCAATTTGGTTTTTTTCCGTATGTGTCTGCGGACTAATCCACTGGCTCAATACACTCTAGTGGCTTGATTGTCCATCGAAACTTATGCCATATTTTCGCACCTGTTTGGCTACTTTTGAGTAGTCACTCCTTGGTGGTTATTCCGACGACGTCCGTTCTTCCTGGCTCTGCGTACTTCTTGCTGCCCAGGCTTTACTACGTAAGACGACTCTTTCAGTTCCAGGTCTCGTTCGGGTAGATGCAATTGATCCTTAGCTGGGCTGTTTCTGACATGAAGTCTGGCCAATTCGGCGATCTTCAGACCCACGTACATGACTATTTCCATACTTTGTGACCATTCACCGAGAGCTCTGTCCTCCTGTTTTCCACTTTTCCACTCACTTTCAAGCCAAATTCCTTGGCATATTTAACCAACTTCTCCGTTTGGAGGTTGTAAACCCAAGCTTGTACCGTTTTCACGCTGTTTTACTATTGTGATTCTTTCAATACCACGTAGGGCGAAAGTTGTAACGAACCTTTGCAGCTGGGCGTGGCTCAGGGATTTGAAGCGAAGAATTGCAAGAAATAAGAAGACAACGATTTAAAGGGTCTAGACCGATAAGGGAAGGGGTGCTGCCCAATGACGGGAATTTTCGAATTTGCTTTTTAATTCAGTAGGTTACTTCTAATCAGACTGAACTAGCCTATTTTTGGGATTCTATTTTGCTATGTCCTTAAGATATCGCTAAAAATCAGGTTTTCATAAGGGTTTTTTTAAATGGCAATATCTCTTACGCACTTGCTCATGAACCGACTCGAAGGATTCGCTCAGTTGCTAGCGCTCGCCTCTCTGCCTTCCTCGAGCTATTCGCGCCGAGCGTTCGCCAGATGTTTCGCACTCAATACTGCCGCCAGTGGACCTCTTTGAAATCTTCGTTCACTTGCTTTCTCGGTTCAACGATTTCCTTCTCGCACTTTGTTTCACAATAACCACATCCGCTCCGCGCACTTGTAGATCACAGACTGTCCCGTCCTCTGGGCAGCCGGTTCTTTTATAGTCGAAGCGCAGGCCACGCTCCGCTGCTCCATGCAGGGCCCCGTTTCAAGCATCAAGCGGGGACTGTCCCGGTACCTCTGCCTCTGCTGCTGTTGCCGTACCGGGGCCCTTCGCTGCTACTGCTGCATCGAATACTTGCGATGCTGCCGTTGTACCGGGACCTCGATCCCGTTAGATCGCTCGACAGGTCAAGCGGGCCCTGCTCGGTTTCACCAGGGCCTTTGCCTCTCCGGCCACGGTCATCTGCTCTTCAAATCTGCACTATCTCTCTCTCACTGCTTCGAGAGAGAGCTTTCATCAATTCGCCGCGTGTGCCCTGTAGTCACCGGCCTGTGAGGAGTTACTCTTCACAATGTTTGCAAATAGAATTTATTTGAACAATTTAAATTGGGGATGCAACCGGTTCTGAACTGAACCGCTTACTTCAGCCAAAGGAATATTACAGATCGGATGAACGGTTGTCGAGTTATGATCAAACGACTGTTCGCTGCTGCAGCGCAGTAGCTGCTACTGCAGCATCAAAATTTATGCTGAGTGCATAATTTCGTTGGTACAGAGTATGTTATAGTCGGGCTTGACCGACTTTCATTCTTGTTATAAATATATATTTTAAAATCTTTTCTATTTAGAATTAAAATATGGTTGGACCAGCACCCAAAAAAATTAAAAGGGGAACTACATCAGCAATGACGAAAGCTTGGAAGAGAACAAGTGTAAGAAGTGTCAGGATATGGAGGGGTTGAATACCTATTTTGAAGGTAATATAATATATACTAAAAATTATCAAACTCATTTGGTATTTATATCGATTTTTATATTTGATTTTAGATATGATGGAAAAGAAAATGGCCATAATATCGGCGCAACACCAAGTGGTATTGGAAGTAGTGGCACAACAGAAGGTGCCAATTTAGCTGTTGTTGCGGGAGCGTATCAATGATAATGGCAAGCAGTCGCTGAAGGAGAAGTTTCCCATCAAATCAAAGGAGCACCTGATTAAGTTGAATCAAGAAATTGAATCCTAAGATAAAAATATCTATGAGAGCACATACGATCCCTTACAATACTCCACAACAAAACGTAATTAATTAAAAAAGTGCTTTTATTACAAGTTTAATTTATGAGACAACTCCTTCAACCGTCTGGAGTGGTCAAAAACTTAAAAGGCATTATGGAAGATGAGGTCACAATGCAATATAATGTGGATGGTGTTTTGGGAAAAGATTCTTTAAAAAACTGTCGCATTTTTTAAGTGCCTTGATTGGTACGTATACACTTTAATTCAAAAGCTTTTTAATAAATGCTAACAATAACTTAAAACATTTTTATTAGAGTCCATTCCAGCAGGGATTGATGGTGTATCACCAGAGGACCAACAGCGGAAAGCCATGCAGCTCCAAAAAAACGGGTCATTAAATAAAACAATTTGAATAAAAAATTAAATAATATGTTGTAAAACACAAAGTTTTTAACCTTTAATAGTTTGTAAGAATTTTTGAAAACCTGTAATATAATATGTATTAAAGTTAGCGATATTTTTGTTCAAAATATATCTATTATAATGTTATTAGTTGTCATCTTTTGATTATTCTGCAATTTGATTTACTAAATGCGCCAGCTATATCATTTCTAAAAATCCACTAACGATTTTTGTGTATCAAAAAAGTTAACGATTTAGTTTTAGGGAAATCGTTGACGACCAAGCACCATTAAAGTTGATAACGATACTCCACCAGAGAAGTGGCTAACGATTTTACACCAGCGAAATCGATGACGATTTTGCACCAGAGAACTCGCTCACGGCTTTGCACCAGAGAAGACGCTAACGATTTTGCACCAGAGAAGTCGCTAGCGATTTTGGATCAGCCAATCGTTAGCTCTTTGCACTCGTCACCTCGTTAGCGACTGATAATGCAGCGTCGTACCGATCGGTACGTTTTGCGGACACTCCCATACAAAAATCGTTAGGCAAATGCTTGGCTGGTGTTGATTCTGGTGGCTGGTACTCACAACCAAGAGCACCAGAGAACTCGCTCACGGCTTTGCACCAGAGAAGACGCTAACGATTTTGCACCAGAGAAGTCGCTAGCGATTTTGGATCAGCCAATCGTTAGCTCTTTGCACTCGTCACCTCGTTAGCGACTGGTAATGCAGCGTCGTACCGATCGGTAAGTTTTGCGGACAATCCCATACAAAAATCGTTAGGCAAATGCTTGGCTGGTGTTGATTCTGATGGCTGGTACTCACAACCAAGAGTTAAGGGATTCGTTAACGCTGCACCGGTGCAGCCGAACTACAGGGTAGTTGAATATTCAAGCTTTAAGCCAATTATAAATGGCACTAGTCAAGTAAACTAGTCAAGTGCCAGCTGATATTTATTTAGTTATTTCCCTTCCATACTGGCTCGCAACAGGAGTAACTGCATAGGTTTAGCAACTGGGACGCTAGATAGAACATTGCCATAAAAACGGACAAGTGTGCTTCGGTGACTTATTCCACCCGTCGTGACTCCAGGGAGTATTTTGGTGTCACTGCACAGAATACTGTCTTTCGGACACCATGTCAAGGCAACAGCTCAGGCAGTGGCGGCCTAACGCATGGGGTGGGTCCTGAACTCCAAGAATATGTTGCTACTCAGCAACAAAGTCTTAATTTACAAGGCTATTCTAGCTCCGGTATGAAGATACGGTACCTGAGATCCAAGGATATTAAAAATTACCTTGGAGTTCCTATGGTTGGAGATATAATCTATAAGCAGGCTACAGCCAGAGCTGTAAAATATTGCAGACATATTTATTTATAATCTTTTTGATTTTGTTACATCACGATTTGCATTAAGTCATTAAGATTTAAATCTTATTGAAATCATTGACGATTCCTCTATGGTGATTTGTAATTCTTTTGGAGCAATTATATTGAATTATATCTTGATTGCAATCCTTTGATTTAAATCTTAAAGATATTAATCATTGAACTAAATCCAGAAAGTGAAATCATTTTGATTTACATGTGAAATTTGAATTAAATCTAATGAAATAAATGTTGTCTGATTTAAATCACTTGGTAATTTAAGTCTGAAAGGGATTTAATCAAAAAAGATTTATATCCAGCCTGTAAATCTTTTCACATTCAAATCAAACTGATATTTTGATTTGACAGTAAAATTCATTAAAAAGCAATAACATTGAACCTTAAAGGGCACAAAGATAAAGATTTTAGCCTAGTTCCAACTATTCGAGCACAAGAAATTGTTAGTTGATTAGTACCTACTATTTTGTGGTAGATGAGTTATGTAAAGCCTATTTACCGTGACTGACAACTTATTAAATCGCGAAAAAATACCAAAGAGGATACAAAACATTAATGTTATAAATGATTATCGTCAATCTAGTAGAAAATCATGCTATCGATGGTCATATACCATGGCCAAATCGCAAGTTGTTATTGTGAGCAATTTTCCATCTCGCTCAATTTTATGTATGCGAATTGAGTGGAAGAGTCCGTAAGACAAATCTAACAAGGTTAAAGAACTGAATAAAAACAGTTCCGTGATTGTGCATCAACCTATATTATTAATTTACTTTTCATTTCTTGGCTGATTATAAAAGGTTACTGTCAATCTAGTTAAGAATCATTCTAGGATGACGTGGAAGAAGTGTTCAGTCAGCCCGATGAATAATATAATATTTTCATTTCGAAATTGCTGGTTCGTTGGGTATCTTCATCTATTAAAACTATGTTAATGTTTTCACCTAATATTGATTCTAGAAACCACTGAAGAGCAGTCCGTAAATGGTTCTCCTAAATGGCAATCGTAGCTATTTGCGTACGTGGCTGACAGTTTAAAGGGGATTCAAATGCTTAACAATTATCCGTCTATTAAGAAAGCATTTCTGAAGTTCAATTGTCTGCTGCTATCATCAGCTGCTGGGGAAAGACTATTTTCCGATGCGTCATTGTTAAGTGCACCAAGGCGAGGCTGACTGGCAATTTTGTTTAAGATAGAACTATGTGCCCTTTAAGGTTCAATACTATTGCTATTTAATGAATTTTACTGTCAAATCAAAATATCAGTTTGATTTGAATGTGAAAAGATTTACTGGCTGTATTAACATTTTTTTTGATTAAGTCCCTTTCAGACTTAAATCTCCGCGTGATTTAAATCAGACAACATTTCATTCATTAGATTTAGTTCAAATTTTACATGTAAATCAAAATGATTTCACTTTCTGGATTTAATTCAATGACTGAAATCTTTAAGATTTAAATCAAAGGATTGCAATCAAAATATAATTCAATATGATTGCTCCAAAATAATTAAAAATTACCATACAGCAATCATTATTGATTTCAATGATATTAAAATCTTAATGACTTAAAGCAAATTGAATTCAATCGTTGCATTTGTGCATCAGGCTGGTATTGATTCGAGAATCAATCTTGAAAGATTGATTATTTTACAGCTCTGGCCACAACATACATTGACAAGCTGTCACAACACCCCAACAAATTGGCTAAAACTTTGTTAAGAAGACGCAGAATCCAAAGAGTACGACAAAGGAGAAGGCTAAAGAGAGTCTGAGCCAATGAGCTTAACTCACGGCGACTGTAGCAGAACACTATTCACACCAAATTCTCACACTTTCTTGCTAATAATTTACATAAATACACCTATTCATTATCGGTTAGCCCAAATGGGCACTGCCAAGTACTTTTAATTCCTAATACTACACACTAGTAAAAGCTATACTATATAATCATAAAAAAATATTATAATCATGTAATAATCTGCCATTAAATTTTCAATTGGGATCTTTCACACCAGCCAGTTTTTATACTCAGTATCGTAGGTACATTGAGTATTATAAGTTTGTGTATAAAGTATATATGTAAGTAAAATAAGTGTGTCTTTATTATTGATATTTTTGTAGTTAGTTTAGGTAATATAATAATATGGTTTAGTAAGAGTGTGTTTGAGATTTAATGACGGCTTAATTTCGGCGGATGGACGGCTGACGGCTGAATTCTGCTAATTACGACGGCTGCTGCTGT